>OX375870.1:87706884-87976869 GCA_947359475.1 Heligmosomoides polygyrus bakeri
GTATAATTTGTATAAATTTTTGTCCAGGAAGTTATCAATCAATCCGGAAGATTTCTTTGAAGGGATGCTGACAAAATCCGTAAGAGGAAAGCTTAAGCTTCGAGTGTCGATTGCTAAGTCACGGATTAGGTCAGATTTTCTAACCTACAGGATTCTCAAGAAATTCAACTTGCTGCTTGGCAAGAACGACGATTTGGCGAGACTGTCTGTTCACGTGTGTAGAAGGTCTACTACATGTTGAACTCCGTGAAGTACTCGAAGATATGCTACTACTCATGCATCGTTTAACAGTTGTTGTTGATTGTTATGTTTTGTGCCAGAAATGTTTTTATTCGTCTCCTTTTTTAACATCATTGATGCTAGACTTTGTTCTACGCCAATAAATAAATAGATAAATAAATATGGCTTGGGATCTACTACTCATCGCGCCTGCCATGAGTGGTTTGGAACGTCTTTAAAGGGAGATTATTCACTCGAGGACAAAGCAAGGTCAGGAAGGCCATCTGAATTGGACGACACTGAACTACTCCATCTTCTTCGTACCGATAGTAGGCAGGACGACACGTCAACTGGCAGAGTAGCTCGAAGTGCCTCATATGATAGTGGGAATCCATCTGAAGGGTCTTGGCTTTGCATAGAGCTTGGATTCCACACGCCTTGTCAAACACTCAGTGCAAAACCACATGCTGCAAGACTCGCAAGAGAAACAATAAAGCAGCTAGGCTGGGAGGTAATGCCACATCCACCGTATAGCCCTGACCTCGCCTCTACTGACTATCATCTCTTCCTTGCTCTTATTCAAGAAATTGGAGAGAAATATTTTGAAACGGATGAAGACGTCAAAAATTGGATTCAGCAATGGTACGACTCCAGAACTGTAGTCCTTTAAGCGAGAGGAACTAGAAAACTACCCAGTCTTTGGAGATGTGTAGAGGAACAAAATGGAGTTTATCTCAATTGATTTGACATTGTAGTTGTGAAGTAATAAATCTTTGAAAAAATGAAAGGACTTTTTTCCAATCTAATACTTTAACTGAGAACATCAACTACAAGGAGTGGGATCTTGTAAATTGCATACTGGAAGAACCATGAAGCAGAAATTTTTTTTGTTAACAGAGCTCGGATCGAGCAGGAGGACCTGAGAAGAGCACGCAATATACCTCTAGATTTGAAGATTGTGAAATTCAAAGTTTTCATAAATAGGTATCTGACATCTATAATATATAAACTCATGTTTTGCTTTCCCAAAGTGCTACACGTTTGTTTATGAGTTGCTTTCTAGTTTTTCTTAGTGTTGACACCGCTGGTATTACTCAGGCTTGCCTGTCTAATAAGTAATAATAAATAAAAAGATAAAGGACGGCGTTACTCAATCCCTTTTGAGATGCGCCACGCATTCTACTTCTACGGAATATCGTGGAGGCGATTTGAATGCGTATTTGGCCATACTTGCGGTGGCCAGCCGATGAAAAAGTCAGCGCTCTATCCTTCCCAGACAAGTCTGGTACCAATTCACCGACCCCGGAGTGGCCTGGCGGGAAATCCGAACCAGGAACCTGGTATCGGGTGCACGCTACAGTCGGCGCCACCTCCGACTGCGCTAAACGCGCCCTTAATAAATAATAACAATAATAAATTATTTAGCGCCCATTTCTCTGCTGGTGCTGCAGTAACAAAACCCGACATAAACACTATAACGGCTTCACTCCAAAAGTGCTTGTGCATAATGCCTACTATAATGTTTGCCGCAGTTATCGACAGTTACTAACCTAGCCTAAGAGCCCGACATTCAAAATTAACTTAAAGTGAGCCGTCTTGAGACGAAAAATCTCTTGATGCTGGTTGTTCAACACTAAGCATTAGATCCGATGCTGATTCGGATAATTCGAATTTTTTTCAAATCGGCTGGAAAGGATTTTGCGAATAAAGGAACTTTAAAAAGCCTAGCTTCCTTGGGTGATTCAGATAAGAGTAGCTTTAACAAGAAGGATTTCCGTATGATCCAAATGACTGATTTATCGGATAGGGCATCAGATTTCTGATCAAAATAGTTATCTGAATTAACTGAAAATCCGATCTGGTGATATCCTCCTATCCGAATCACCCTTAGATCTGGGCTTTTCAAAGATCCCGTTGTTAGCACAATTCATTCAACCAGAGCTTGAAAAAATGACTGACTGGGATCTGATTTATGCGAATCGGCGTAGGATCCAGTGTTTAGTCAGTAGGAAAAAAGTCGGAACGTCCAGGTTCAGGACGGATTGTCTCCAAGACGACCAGCCCTCGGGATCAAAGCATGCTAATGGGAATTCCCCTATTCTACGCGAAATAGAGTAGCACACAATAACCAGATGAAGGTCATACTTTAATAGCATTGTTAGACCTTGATTTTTTCAGGTTACGTGGATACCCTAAGTTCTACTGTAATACATTTAGTTAGCATCCTATCGGATGTAGCGGCAGATCGCTACGTGGCTCAGCTGCTTGAAAGCCTGTTAATGGATTACAACAAAGATGTACGTCCAGTAAAGAACTCGTCGGACCCTTTGCAAGTGAAATTTGGAGCGAATCTGTGCAGACTAATAGACGTGGTACGTTTTCAATTCTATGTTTCTCTACCTACAGACCAAGTTTGTAATTTTATGAGTTGGTGATTTTGCTCATAGCAATTTCGGAGTTTTCTAGGTCTTTTTTTAGCTAACCATGTTCTTCCGAAGTCAACTTTTCAGCATCTCCGCGAAATGTAAACATTTCTGATCAGAAGTCGTCACGCTAAACGTGATTACATTATTTGCTTATGAAGGATGCGATACACAGCATCTGCTGCAGCTTGTCCGATGGTAGAAGTCTCATGCATCAAATTCTACCGACGTCCATGTTTCGCGTCCCGAAACCTATCAGCTCTCCAGGGCCAGTAGCGGTCGGATTTCCCGCCCAGGCCAACCAACCTTCCATCCCTCCAGGGTCAGTAAATTGGCACCAGATTTCTCTGGGAAGGGTAGAACACGCATCATTGATTGTATAGGTCAAATACGCATTCATATTGTTCCAGCGATATCCCATGCGAATTGCTGACCAACGCCAACCTCTATTGTTTCTCTTTCATTCTGAAGGCTGGACGGCTTACCCCACCTTGTTTATTAATTATGGGGGATCTGTTGTAGTTGCATTTCTGTTTTCTTCAGTAGAATTCTAGCCTTTCCTTCGTTTTGCTTTGGACTGCGGTATTGTCTTGCAGATGATAAATTCGAATTCTGTTTCGAAATTTCTGGACATTTTCTAAAGGTAGACACAGAGGTCGCTCACATCTTACGAAAATAGACCCTTTTAAATGTACTGCTGGAATTACGTAGATGTTCACTTCCTTTTGCTGAAGGCGAACACAGTATTCAAGAAGAAGTTTCTGTCAGATTACGTGCTTGGGTAGTTTTCCTCAGATAAACAAAAAACCATTTGATCCTGGTTTATATAATAAAACCAAATGCTGGTCTGAATATGACTTGTTCAGGATGAGGTCAATCAAGTGCTCACAACGAGTCTCTGGCTGGAAATGGTGAGTGACATCCGAAAAGTATTTGAAAGCTGCACCGGCCGTCTAACCATTTTCAACATGACTACTGCTCTTGCTAAGCAAACGAAATCCAATCTGCCATAGAATCAAACATTGAAAGGACTACTACTAGGTTGTAAGGAAAGTTTCCCGCCACTCCTTTTATAGGCTGACTTGTGGCCTACATTTACCACTATTGTCGTCAGTTTTCAAGAACGGGAGCTTTTGCTTGGAGGATCAACCACGGTCTGGAAGGCCAGTTGTGGTGAATGAGGAGCGCCTTCTGGAGCTGGTTCAGGAGGATTCCAGCGTTGCACCCGTGAACTGGCAGAGGATCTGCAGTCACACCACCATAGCTCAACACCTGCGTGCCCTTTGGAAGGAAGACATGTAGAAATGGTGCATGGATACCGCATGGACATAGCGGCCACCAGCTACATGATATGTGCATGAACTTCTTGACTTTGCGGCGGAATTTTTCTTGGGTCGGAAACCTGGTCACTGGCGACAAAAAGTGGGAAGTCCACGTTAACCCTACCCGAAGGCGTCAGTGGCTCAGTCGCGGCGAAGCAGGAGTTTCCATGCCAAGACCGGAACTTCACCCAGAAAAGAGTAATGCTCAGGGTCCCGTGGAAAAGGAGTCTTTCACTGGGAGCTGCTACCTGCGAACGCTGCTGTCACTGGCGATGTCTACTGCAGACAGTTGGACCGAGTTGAAGCAGCTCTTTGTGGGAAACAAGACAAGATCTTCTTCCTTCATGGCAATGCGCGTCCTCATGTTGCAAGGGGGACTCAGAAAAACTCCAGTGTTTCAGATGGCATGTTCTGGCCCACACACCGTATTCATCGGACCTTGCTCCAGTGGACTACCATCTATTTCTTACATTGTCGAACCATTTGCAGGAGAAACAATTTGACGACAGGGAGCAGCTTGAAAAGTGTCTCGCTTAGTTTCCTCATGAAGCCCCAGAGAATCCCAGGAGAGGGATTGTAGAGGGAGATCTACAAAGTACCCGGCAAAAGGTAATACGTTGTAAATAATAATGGTGCATATGTTCCTCAGTTGTTGCATGTATGGAAGGAGAGAAAAAAAATTGAAAAAAATTCTACAAATAGCGAGATACTTTCCTTACAACCTAATATTTTTTTTTACGTTTTAGACCAACTCATCCCAAACATTCATTACTTTGCACTAGATTTGCTTTTTCGCAAAAAAAAAATGTTAAAACATGTGTTAAATCGGTTAGAAAGCCTGGTAGAATGAATTGTTCTTCGGCGCTATTTTTGTAAGCTTGCTGATTATTGGACTCTAAATTGTTTTTCCCCAATGGCACATATTCTACGTATTCCGTTGACATTCTATGGAAAAATGTTTATTTCCAAAACTGCACCATTTATTTATTTAGTTCAACAAGGCATAGACTAGAGTATTTATCTATCTATTGGATCTATCCTACTCGGGAGGGGGCAAACTTAAAGTGTCAGTACAGTAGTCAGTACAAGTACATTGTCTTATGTCATGCAATCACATCCACTGAATTTAAATAAAAATCCTCGCACCATGGAACAGCCCCTGAAGGCGTCGTAGAAACTCAAGGGACTGGAGACGCGAATCACTATGTGCCCCCTCCGATTAGGATAGATCCTATTTATTTATTTATTTAAGACTTGGACAAGAGACTAGTGTGACCGCGAATATACTTACACCGGAAGAGATCTCGATTAAAATCCATCGTAATTAATGAACAATCCCGATAATTGAACTGAATTCTCACCGTAATGTGTGGTTTCAATAGGTTGCTTTTTAGTATTTAAATATATAATAATTTATTACTCACTACAGTGTCCGTTTAAGGCGCCTTTTATACTCGCGCCGCCGCGCGGCGCGGCGTGATGGTTGACATAGCTATCGATTTTTCGCGCCGCCCGGCGGCGCCGCATCGCATTCATACTCCGCCGCCTCAAAACACCACACTTGACGGAATTTTGGGTTACGGTATTCGGCGAATGGAGGGAAGGACGCGGCGCGGCGCGATCAGCTGCGGCAGACTCGATGTGGAGTGGGAGATTCACCACCGAGATGAATCATTTTGCTATGTACTCCTTGTTTTGGCTCCTCAACTAACAAAGCAAGGAAGGTGTAGCAAAATGGTGGCACTATTGCACTTTCAGGATTCCAGAGGTCGACGCGAGGTCGAAAAAGTTTTTTGACCAAACTTCTCCAGGGAGGGGGGGGGGGGTTATTTAGGGTGCTGGCCACGAAACTGACATCCGTTTTCGGTGACCATTACCTTAGTCACCCGTACCTTTCGCAACCTAGGAAGGGAATGGAGATCTGTAGACATTCACGAAGTTTTACCTACTACGCTAAAGGTATGTTCAGTGAACAATGACCCTGGAATGGCAATATGAGAGAGAATTCTGAGCGATTCTCGACAATGAGTATTTCCCAACAATTTTACTTTCGAACCCGCACATGTTGCAAAATAAAGAGTCGTTTAGTGCCATTTGCATTGCAGGGGACTCGAATCAATACCACACTCACCAATTTCAACCGTAGGTTGAGCAGACGACTTCGACCCCAGCTTTAAGAGAGGATTCGTCGTTCTCCACAGGATTTCCACCACTAACATTAGCCAGATGCATTGCATTCCGCTGATCGGCCAGACGAATTCTTTCTGTTTTGGTTCTTCATTGACTCATGGACCATCGCTTCCGTCGCCCTTCATGGCGCACGGAACGTAGTACGTAGAAGTTGGTCGCAGCGCGTCGCTGACGCTCCCCGTTCTAAGGCCTCGTGCATACTTCCCGTCGCCGCGATGGAATCGCGGCGATGAGTTTTGCAGAGCGACGCGAAACAATTTGAACTTCTCTGTGCTCGTCGCATCGCCTATCGCTCTGCAAGGAAGCGCGACGACGATCCGTCCAGGACCGACGTTAAACAACGCGCGCGGCGCGAAAAAGTATGCCATGCCCGCGATGGGCGAGGGAAGCCATCGCGCATGCCGATCGCCACTGTTGCAACGGCCGCGGCGAAGTTTCCTTTAGTTGTTCAACCGCGTGCGGCGGAATGGCCATGAATTTAGCGCCGCGATGGAATCGCGGCGATGGTAGTATGCCCCCGGCCTAACTACAATCGCGCAGCGACGCGTCCAATTCGGGCGCGGCGCGACTGGCCGCGCCGCGTTCCGAATTGACGCGCCGCTGCGCGGCGGGAGTATAAAAGGCGCCTTAGGCCTTCAAAAAGTTGTGTAGCAATAAAATTAAAATTGATTTCGACACTACGAAACCATTACAAGCCTGTAAGCTTTTAGCAGTGGAGAGACACAAAGTTGGTGTGGAATCCTCTCGAATGGGGAGGCGTTGAGCGAGTTCATTTGCCTTCGGACTTAATATGGATTCCGGATATACTGCTTTACAACAAGTTGGTGGTTTTTGTAGACATTTTGACACTGGAAGATTGCTATCAACTTTCTATTTCAGCGCCGATGGTGAGCCACATATAACAATTAGCAGTCTAGTTCTCGTTGATCACAAAGGTACTGTGCTCTGGCAGCCTCCATCCATTTACAAAAGCCTGTGTCCGGTGGGTAATAAAATTTTCTTTAAAAAATTCATAAAGACTGAAGATTGAGAAGACACTGAAAAAATGATTGAGAAGATTAATAACGTTTTTTTACAAAGTTTTGCCGGAAACATTGATCACAGCTGAATATCGCTGAGGAATTAGACCTGCATTTTGAGATGAATGAAAGATTTTTAGAACATTGAAGCAGTACTAGCTGGCAACTACAGTCGGTTTTTCTAGGAAATTGGATCAAAATATACGCTATTTGCAGATCAATATTGAATATTTCCCATACGACTCCCAGGAATGTCACTTGAAGGTAGAAATTATCATCCACAGAGTGAAGGGTAGCTATGTACTTGAATATCAGCTGACTTTTCGGTATTTTTTAGTTCGGTGGGTGGTCGAACGACGGCCAAACGCTGGCCTTGGAGCAAATCCCCGTCAACATTCAAGACGTGCCAGGACGACGTGTGGATGAGACTGGAACCGAATATCTTTTCCTCGAAGAAGGACTGGGACTTAGTTTTTACCACGAGTGAGTGTTTTGTATTGTTGAGGATGCAAGCCTTCCTTATCTTTATGCTCATAAGCTCAGCACCCATTTTCTCAGTCTCTCTCTTTGCTTTCGGAACTGCTGGAGGGCTACGGGATGGAGTGCAACTTCAATCTTGCACCACGTTCAGGCCTCTGAAGACGACGATCTCGTCGAAACGTTGGGCCACGGATAAATAAAGAAAATTCACCATAATAACCTCGTTTGGCACAATACTAACACTTGAAGAACATTTTCTCACTCTTTTAAATTTAGCTCATTTAATAATATACAAGGGAGCCTGTAGCGCAGTCGGAGGAGGTGCCAGCTGTCGCGTGCACCCTGTACCAGGTTCCTGGTTTGAATTTCCCGCCCAGGCCAAGCAAACGTTCCATCACTCCGGAGTCGGTGAATTGGTACCAGACCTGTCTGGGAAGGATAAGGCGCTGACTTGTTCATCTGCTGGCTACCGCAAGTCATTGGGCAACTACGCATTTATATCACCTCCATGACATCCCATAGGAGTAAAATGTGTGGCACATCCCAAAAGGGATTGAGTAACGTCATCCTCTGTGCATTGTTATTACACAAGAAAGAAGAGAATGACAGAAGAGTTCAAATTCACATGAAAAGGTCTCAGGCGTATGTCTGAACGCGGAAATGAACACCGCTTCGGGAATCTCCACATCTCGTATTGAATAAAACGATGCTCAGTTTTGTAGAACCCTTGGACCTACCGAGTAAGTGTCTCTAAAAGTTTACTAAGGAATCGCCCACTTTTACACACGGCAACACCTTCCAAACATTGCATATTCAGAATAATTAAAAATGCTACATCATAGGAACGAGGTAAGATATTTGATCCTTTGACGCAGTATTTTTGGTTTATTTTCTGCACATGCGATGTTTGAAAGTTATTGCTTTGTAGGACTGAGCCATTGTGCAGTTCACTTTCAGCCCCGCCAACTCGGTAGATTCCAGGATAAAGGGTGGAGGATAAGGGCAACATTATTCATCCGTCTTTGGGATGCGCCACGCATTCTACTTCTATGAGATGAGGTGGAGACCATTTGAATGCGCACTAGCCATGCAATGAATTGCGGTGGTCAGCCGATGCGCAAGTCAGCGCTTCATCCTTCCCAGACAAGTCTGGTGGTTGGTCTGGGCGGGAAATCCGAACCAAGAACATGGGATCGAGTGCACACGACAGCTGGCACCTCCTCCGACTGCGCTATACGCGCAAAGTTCAAGTGCATTGCAAAAATGGACCACACTTTCCTACTATTAGAAGTGTGAAGATTCTTGCAATCGTATTCATCTATGCCGTTATGACATACGCCAGATCCTTCCCTAGTCAGTTTGGTCTTCTTGATTGAGAAGAATCAAAAAGGGATACCTCCGACGCAACTCGAAATCCGTACCATCGATGTCTTCTTGACCTGTTCTTCTGAGGGAATTCCAAAATCTGTCCCGCTCTGCACGGAACTTTTAGATAAAAGAAAAACGACTTTAACTAGCTGTAAGGAAGTCAGAGATATGTATGCAGATCATACCACTCCTCTTTGAACCTGATGTCGCCCTGGGACCTTGACTGAGATATAATTCAAATGGGGTCAGTAAGCCCGTGTGCAGAATGGTAGGCAGCTACCCCGTTCCATAACTTCAGTCGATGTTTAGGTGAAAAAAAGAAAATCCTTATCAGTTGGAACCCACACGCTTCACATGGTGCTCTGTAGACTTGTTTGCGTAAGGAATGTTGTCGTGCTTGAACGAATATATTCGAGTAATTTATTCGATTACCTATTTGATCAATCGAATATCCGATTTGTATTTCTAGATCTTCCAATATTCGTTCAAATTCGAACATCGAAGTGAAGCTATACTCGAATATTATTCGAAAACCGAACATTTCAACTTCATTCGAAAATAGAACAAACTCCAAATCCCCAAGCACAGAACCAGATTCAACTAAATTATTCGAATATTCGAATAAACGCGCAGTGGGCCTTATTCAATTTTCAATCATTTGAAAAAAATTGGTGAGCGAATAATTTCCTTTTTCGTAGTCTTGGAGCTACGTCCAGAATAGTGTATAGTAATTTCGCTCGTTTATTGGTTCAAAAATTTTCGACATCGAATGAACTCGTTCGTTCATTCGCTCGATAGAATTCCTCAAAAGCACAACTATATTAAGGAAGGTGTGGCTCTACATATTTTGAATTTTCAGGAGCGCCGAGTGGGATCTTCTAAGTGCTACCTCATCACGACATGCTCAGATATATCCTGGATGTTGCGGCCAGCAGTTCTACATTGACATCAGATACAACATAGTCATTCGACGGAAAGCTATATTCTTCACCGTGATGCTTACCATTCCGTGCATGCTCATAGGCAAGTACCATCGCTGCATCAACTAACAAAAAACGCTTTCCATTGAACAGCATGCAAGTAAGAACTGCTGCAAAAATTAAAGAACAGCACTTTTTAATCATGAGATTCATCAATCCGCTTTCTGACAGATGAAAAGCTTGTGGCCGGGTTTATCATTCTCATGGTAAAGGTAAAGAAATCCTCGTATGCGTGGGAAGATGCGCACGAGAATTATCGGCTATCCTCCACCCAGCAGTGTACTGGCAAATGAGTGAAGAAGGTAGAGGATGAATGTGACATGAACATTATGGATATGCTTTTCTCTTCTACCTCGCATACTCTCGTTCTAACTGTTGATGGTTCCGTGCTTGACCTCATATTTGACTTATGCCCAATTGCCGAACGTACCATATGGTATAGAAGTCAGCTAGCTGATACGGTCACTGACAGGCCGAATAAAAGGATAAAGGACAGGCGTTACTCAATCCCTTTTGGGATGCGCCACGCATTCCACTTCTACGGCATGTCGTGAAGGCGAACTGAATGCGTATTTGGCCATATAATGACTTGCGGTGGCCAGCCGATGAACAAGTCTCACGCTAAAACCTTTCATCTTAGGCTTGGATGCTCTGAACACTCCAGTGCATACTCTATTCAGAACTCCCCTATTGCAACAGTATCGGAAGTGAAGGATCTTGGGTTTCCTTATAATAACAAGTTAGACTTTGCAAATCATTATAAAGATATCTCAAGGAAAGCTATTACTCGTACCTATCACATATTTAAGGCATTAACTACTAGAAATAAGAATGTACTGCTAACGGCGTACAAAACATATGTCAGACCAATTCTGGAGTGCGGCAGCACGGTTTTCTCGCCACATAAAACAATGCATGTAGCCCTCCTTGAAAAAGTTCAAAACAATTTTACGAGAAAATATTGATTAGATTAGGAGGGTTCTTGTATTCTCGTATACCTAATGCGAAGATCCGCAATGCACATCTTTGCCTTCCTTCTCTGGAAAGTAGGCGAAGGGTTGCTGATCTCTGCATGGTGTTTAAACTACTCCACAAATTAGTCTCCATTGATTCTTCCCAATTTTTTGAATTGTTGCCTTCTCGAACCAGAGGTGGTGGAACTAAACTCTCATTTTCTAGACCTAGAACATCAGTCAGACGGGATTCGTTCTCTGTTAGGGCAGGATTAGCCTATTTAAAACTTACTAAGACTGCTGCTCCTCCCTGCTCTCCTCCCTCATTCAAAAGGTTTGCGCATACAATCACCACTTAACCTAGATTTCACTTTACTTGGAGGCATTATGCAATGTCTATTTGGTAGTGCTTGCTTAAGATACGTTGTTAGTTGTTCGGTTCTAGTTGAGTTTCTTGCGTCTGTCTTATACGACGTAATAAATATCATATCATAAGTCAGCGCTTTAGCCTTCCCAAACAAGTCTGGTTCCAATTCACCGAACCCGGAGGGATGGAAGGCTTGGTTGGCCTGGGCGGGAAATCCGAACCAGGAACCTGGTATCGGGTGTACGCGACAGCCGGCGCCTCCTCCGACTGTGCTACACGCGCCCTAATTTGCACCTACGACATCTTGAACAGGTGGATAGGTGGAATGCGTGGCGCATCTCTTAGAGGGGTTCATCAAACCAACTTCTATGCATTGATCCTTTGTGCTGTGTAACGGCCTCCAAAGTGTCAATTTGATGCTGAAATTGCTTCAGATTCTACTATCATCTCTATCTGTTGTTTTCAGCAAACACAACTCCTTTCGTGTTCGTGGTTCCACCGAATGAGCACAAAATGACGTTCTCCATTTCGATATTCGTGGCATTCACTGTATTCTACCTGGTACTCATTGAGCTGATCCCACCGACCTCACTAGCTCTTCCACTAATTGGTTAGTGAACTACTATTTCACCCACAAAATTTCATTCATAGCTCTTCCAAACTCCTTCTGTCGTCGTAAACAACAATTTGCAACTGCAAGGATCACAAAATGACGTTCAAGGATCATCTCGCTAGCTAGAAATGGCGAAAATCAAGGAATTGAATCTGAATATAGTACCGTTCAGCTCAGTAGACAACAAACAGTGGCAATTCAATGCCTAAAATAAAATGCCTTTTAGGAAAATATCTTCTCTTCACACTGATGATGATTACTGTATCAATTTTGATCAGCGTCGTCAACATAAATATATATCGAAGGCACGTTTACTTCGTTTTTTGTATAATTTGCTAAATTATATACTTGTACTTTTCTATATTTTTGTGTATGAATTCGCCAAGGCAGTGAAATGTAATATTTCAGACAAGCGTTTGCGTCCGAAATGTCTGTATGGCAGCGCTGGCTTTTTGTGAAGACTTTACCGAGAGTCTTAAGACTAAAAACTCTCGTACTTCCAAAGGACACTACGAGATCGGCTACCGCACTAGGAAGTGAACAGCTTTTACAAGATCAGAATCCTGAAGAAGTTTCATTCTGAAGCGATCGTTGTGGACAATGGTTCATCGTTCCAGATTATCTTTCACAGAAGAGGTTTGAGGAAAAAGGACATAAGGAACCGTCCCCATTTTGCTCACCACGACTTCGACTACTCAGCCTTGTTGAGGTAATGGAAGTGTGCGTATATCTGTGCATGTACGTCTGTCTGTGTCTATGTGTATATATACATATGTTGGTGTCTGTATGTATACCTGCGTGTATCTGTATGTGCCTGTGTTTCCGTGTTCCTAAAATTTCAAATTTTGCTCAACGTTCTGCTATCGCAATAATGCTGATGTAAAAGGTGAACTAGAGATTCAGAAGGCCAAAACAGAATCGTGTCGGTGGACGTAAAGGCCCGTTCATAGTCTGCGACGAGTCGCTCGTGCAATGCATACGAATCGATTGGTACCGAGTGATCAGCCAGTGAAAATCGATACGTATGATTTGCCCGAGCGACCAGTCACTCGCACAGCTCCCGTGCGAGTGACTGGTCGCTCGGGCAAATCATACGTATCGATGTACAGGTCCTAAGAGCTTAACAAGGACTAGAGGAGGTTGTTGAAACATTCCTTTTAACACAGATGTTTTCCACACTTAATAATGAGGTATTTATATTTTATAATGATATTTTTGATGATGGTTTTTTTATAACGAGATACTTATCTTCTGTGTAATTTCCTAAACCTACTAATCTAGATGGATGAGGAACTGAAGAAGAGGAGCCGCTTGGATAACCTGGATCTTGTCAAGAAAATCTCGGACAACTTGCAAATTATTGCCGCCAGCTTTCACAATCTCCAAATGGAAGATACGGTGAGAAAATAAAATAAAAAATGATAGAATGAGTGGTTGGTTGGTCCTATGTCCGCATCTGCTTCTGATTAGCCTCTCTTCTACAGGAAATTAACACTCGCTATAAATTCAATCAATGGCAATAGGACTGCCAAATATATCGCATTATATTTGGTAATCCTATTATGCTGATCAGACCCGAACACCTGAAGAACCTCCCGCCAGCGCTCATCAACACCCTGGCGCGGCTCTCCACACGATACCTGTCGGAGTGCAAGGTTCCATCTCAGTGGAAGACCAGCAGGACCGTCTTGCTGTACAAGAAGGGAGACGTGCACGACATTAGCAACTATCGCCGGATCTGCCTGCTGTCCGTAGTCTACAAGCTGTTCACTCGAGTCATCCTGAATAGGATTAGTAGAACGCTGGACGAAGGACAGCCATGCGAACAAGCAGGATTTCGGAGAGGATTCAGCACGATCGACCACATACACACCATTACGAAGCTCATCGAAGTGTCGCGAGAGTACAAGCTGCCGCTTTGCCTTACGCTCATCGACCTGAAGAAGGTATTCGACTCTGTCGAAACTGAAGCGGTCATCGAAGCCCTGCTCACTCAGGGCGTTCCTACTCAGTACATCAGAGTCCTTCGAGAGCTGTACAGTGGATTCACGACCAAGATCTCACCATTCTACAACGACGTCGTCATTGACGTGAAGAGAGGGGTTCGGCAAGGGGATACCATATCCCCGAAGCTCTTCAGCGCCACTCTCGAAAACGTCATGCGCGAACTAGAATGGGAAGACATGGGAGTGAAGGTCGACGGCCGGCAACTACATCATCTTCGCTTCGCTGACGACATCGTGCTCATAACGCCGAGCATCAGCCAGGCGGAGCGAATGCTGGCCGACTTCGATCGTGTATGTGGGAACGTTGGACTGCAGCTGAATCTTACGAAGACGATGTTCATGAGGAACGGATGGGTTTCTGATGCCCCATTCTCGCTCACCAAAACGAACATCTCTGAATGCTCCAGCTATGTGTATCTGGGTCGCGAAGTCAATATGGCCAACGACCTAGCGCCGGAGCTGAGCAGGAGGAAACGAGCGGCTTAGGGAGCTTTAAAGAGCGTCGAAGAAGTCGTGAAGAAGACGATGAACGTCCGACTCCGTGCCCACCTATTCAACTCTACCGTTCTTCCTGCCCTAACATACGCCTCAGAGACCTGGGCTATACGAAAGCAGGATGAACACGCGATCAGCGTCGCGCAGCGTGGAATCGAGAGGACGATGCTCGGAGTGACACGACTCACGCAAGTGAGAGAGGGCCTCCGGAGTTCCGAGCTTCGCCGACGTTCGAAGATCAGAGACGCTGTCTCGTGGGCCAAGTTGTCGAAAATTAGGTGGGCCGGCCACGTAATGCGCTTCGCAGACACTCGCTGGACGAGAGCCATCACCGACTGGATTCCGCGGGATGTCAAAAGAACACCAGGACGCCCACCAACGCGTTGGTCGGACTTCTTCGTTAAAGCCCCGAACGACCGATATGACGCTCTTCGTGTCCCTCGAGCGAGAGGGATCCATTGGACCACTCTGGCTCGCGACAGGGACGAATGGAGACGCTGCTGGCACCCGCTCGAGCAATTCGATGATCAACGGGACGACAGGTGATACAGGTGATTATGCGCGGCTGGCCCACCTAATTTTCGACGTATCCCAAGCGACAGCGTCTGATCCTCGAACGTCGAACAAACTCAGAACGCACCTTGGCGTCTTTTAAAGAAGCCAAGTGGGTTCCACAACAACCAGTTTCTTCCTGGACTTGTTCTCTTCAACGGAACGAAGGTTCTAACAAAGTTAAGCAAATGAGAAATAGATCACATTATACAGAGGCAAATGTTTGAGCAATTCGAGGATTTCATAAACATTTCAGATCTCAGACGAATGGCGACTGATGTCCCTTGTAATCGATCGCGTTTTCCTTCTTCTGTACATCGTGATGAACCTGTGTGCTATTGCTTTGTTCGTCTACAACTCTCCCACACTGTACGATACCAGACCAATTCTTGCTAACACTATACCGTTCTCTCCACTCAGTGGTGATAATGTGAACATATTACGTAAGGAAGTTCTGCAATAAAAGTTGTTTCGTAATGTATAATAATAACAAGAATAATGTGGCTATGGAATAAAGAATGCTTCTGCTGATTCTGTATTGTGCTCTACTAAACCTGTAGATCTCATCTACGACTTCGTATCTGATATCTTTCGAAGACTTGGAATTCGTCTTTTTGAAAATCCCCGTAATTTCTCTTAATCTTCGATTTTCTGTTCTTTAAATTAATCCTGAAGCAACTCTGTCTCTAAAGAGATGAGAATTTTATAACCTTAATTTTGCACAAACTGTATAGGCGAGTAATTATACCATTTTCAGTTCGAACCACATTATTTTGGAAACCATACGAGATTCACTTCAAATCAAGCCCACCACCCCCAATTTCGAGGGCCCGTAGCTGTTTGGGTCCAAGGACTCAGCAAAAACGAAACATGATTTTCTACTACATGAAGGGTAGAGATTCTCGCAGTACTATCCATTTCCCCCATTCAGACCTACGCCTGAGACCCTTCCCTTGTCAGCACATGCCGAATTAAAGTGGAAGCCATTTATTATAATAAATTTACATTTTTGAGTCGGAGTAAACTTCGTTCAAAACCCCCACACAGGATGTCTCAAACAAAACTGTATTGGAATGTTTGAATGCCCATAAAGTACTCACGTTTGCGCTATAGGGACCCTTTAGTTTCCATTTTAAATGCGAAAAAGCAAAGATTTTTTGGTGAGTATTTATATTAGGTTGTAACGAATTAAATGGCACTGGCTCGTGCCATTTTTTTTGGCGCGTCTTTACGCGTTTGATCAAGAACAAACCGTAACATGTGGCATATCATTTAGAAGCGCAAACCTTGCTCTACCGGTGAGTACCAAATCTTCTATGTAAAAGTGGAAAAACTTTAGAGTTTTATTGACTTTTTTGCAGATGGACAAAAGGGTAATCCGAGGCATTTACTTGTTTGAATTCAAGCTGGGCACTACAGCTAAGGAGGCGGACGAGAAGACCAACGCCGCATTCGGTCAAGGATGTTCCACATTTCGGACGGCGTATCGTTGGTATCAGAAGTTCCGGAATGGAGATGAGAGCTTGGAAGAACATGAAGGTCGTGGGAGGCATAGTGATGTTGATGAGGACAAGCTGAGAGATGTGGTAGAGGAGGATCCACACAAAGGTACCAGGGAGATAGCGAAGGTTCTTGGCGTCAGTCACAACACAGCTGCCCGGCATCTGAAGGAAATTGGAAAGACCAAAAAGCTGGAAGGATGGGTGCCTCACGAGCTGTCTGAGGAGCAAAGAAACCGACGATATGAGATCTCGTCCGCACTGCTTCTACGGAACGAAACGGACCCATTCCTTGATCGCCTCGTAACCTGTGACGAGAAATGGATAATGTACGACAACAGGCGACGATCGGCACAGTGGGTGGACAGCGATGAGAGCCCCAAGGTTTTTGCGAAGCCGGAATTGCACCAAAAGCAAGTAATGGTGACAGTATGGTGGTGTTCGCTGGGAATTATTCACCACAGCTTCCTCCCTCCCGGTGAATCCATCACGGCCGAGAAGTACTGCACTGAAATTGAAGAAATGATGGAAAAGTTGAAGGATATCCGGCCGGCCTTGGTAAACCGAAGGCGAGTTCTCCTTCTGCACGACAATGCTCGCCCCCATGTAGCACGAATGACGTTGCAGAAATTGAATGAGCTGAGCATTGAAACTCTACCACATCCTCCGTTTTCTCCCGACCTCTCCCCAACAGACTACCATTTCTTCGAGCATCTTCTTGGTAGGGAAAATATTCAAATACCAACAGGATGCCGAAAGTGCCTTCGAAGATTTCGTCAATTCCAGAACTTCTGATTTTTATGCTACTGGGATAAAAAAGCCTGTGTCACGTTGGCAAAGATGTGTAGAATCAGAAGGTTTTTATTTCGATTAATAAACTTGCCTACAAGCCGAGATATTAACTGTTTAAATTTACAGTGGTTCAGTGCCATTCATTTCGTTACAACCTAATATTAGACTGCGTTACGTGCTTATCCAATACCGTTGTTTATTTGATTCATAGTGTAGACCCTGTTTACGTAGCATTGCTCTACATAGGCTTTCGTTTTTACGACTATTCTTGATGTATTCCACACTTAATAAAAAAAACTTCGTGTACCTATCTGAAGAGCCATATATAAACAGTGTTTATGACACCAATAAAATGATCATGACTACATATTGGACGAGCTCGTGGTGTTTCAGTTTAACATGGACTTTGGTTTTCTTTTCCATAATTCAAACTAACCCTAGCACTATCCCACAAGCACATTAAAAGAAAAAGAATCTCTAAAACAATTCGAACAACGAAGTCATTCCTCGGATAGCAGAATACATTCACTTTAGAATTTAAAATAATCCTTTGATTGTGTCACTATTTAGAATATTACATTTTTAACAGCGCGTTTTTAAATATTGCTGATCAGAAATCCAGGTTAAAAAGGTTTACATTTTCAAAATGCATTTAGCTCTCGATATAGTGACCATCTTAATTGGAGATATTTCTATGCATCTTCAGCAATGTCGAGCTGGATTTGAAAACTGTCCAATGAAGTTTGAAGGCTGTCCTGTTGAACTGAAACTGGCAAAAACATGCAATGGTAAATCGAACGTTGTCTGATATCGTTTACTAATCGAACCTAAAACAAACGAATTCACACTTCACTGAGGTCGTTCACACATTTCACTGAGATTGGCTGAGCAACATTGATACAGTACACACTGTAAATTGCTAGACTAAACTGGTTCGAATCCACAGCAAGATGCATAGAGGTGCACCGAGACCTGACATATGAAATGCCGTTACAGAAGGGGGTTTTGCTAGATATGTCATTAGCGATTAGTTAGCTAAAAACCACACATCATCGGTAGGCGAGTAAAACTAAAAGCTACCGGATGCATATCACATATATTTGGCGAATTCATTGTAGAGGGCAAGAACGAGAGCTGCACCTGTACCTCGCATAGCGTTCACCATCGCTCCGCGGAAGAAGGACTTCCACCCCTCGTTCACATAGATGTACTAAAACAGATCTGCATTAGAGATAGGAAACACTTCAACCTTCCATGAATTTCGACACAGCGTTGCAAAACTATGCGCTCTGTTGCGCAAGCCCAGGCTTAGCTAAGCAATTAGCGACTAGCGATCAAGAAAGACGCTTCTACACCACATTTCGATCTTAGCAGCTCTGAAGAAGGCGTTGATGCCATGACGTTTGACGAAGTAAAATGGTAGGCTCAAAGGCATAGGTACTGCTTTACAGGCTGCCCCAAATAGAAAATGTGCGCTGTTCGAAGGACCACACAGTTTTCACCCCTCTAACGACACCAACGATCTTTCGCCAATTTCATGATGCAAGAAAGGGAACATTTCGGCGTGCGCTTAATGTTTAGGTTGCGCCATGCAGTCATGCAACAACTCAGGATGTTTGTTGAATCATAATGTAAATACTGTTCGTACACAAATAATCAGTAGGGAAATCACACGCTTTTCTGCGTTTAAGCAAGCCTAACAAGTTTCCATTTTGACTAACTACGATTATTATATTTATGAACACCGACTTGGAGTTAGCAAAAATAAAAATTCTATAAAGCAGAGCGCAAAACTACGGGCAAATTCTGATCGCATTAATTCTTATAAATGATCCATAACAACAGCACGGTGATACTGAGGGAGAGCGCTGGGCGCAATCTTGGTAAATCACAAGGAAAAATTCCGCTTTCTTTTGCCTTTCAATATGCCAGAGATCATTGTCGTGACTAAGAAGATACGGATTTCGTGACTATTCAAACACTGTATGCTATTTATAAAACACCTTATACGTACTTTAAAAAATTGAGGAACTAATCTAGGCAAGAGTAGGATCCCTGGATTATATTGATCAACAAAGGCAATCGAAAACTAAGGATTACACAAAAACGTGTTTCCAAATATTTCACTAGATATCATTCAAACATCCATAGTTTGCTTCAACTGCTCACAGCGAATACAGACGTCATGGATACAACGTTCTACATTATATAATTAAGCAGAAATACGGTTGCTATACCTTCGCACAATCGATAGTTCCCTTATGAATGAACTCCTTCTTCCCTGCGCCCATCATAAGTCGCCGTCTTATTGTGTCCAACGGATAGGACAGCATAGCAGCGACGAACGTTACAACCTAAGTAAAGAAAAGAAGCAATGCTAGATCACAAACAAATCAATAACTCCGTACCTGACCAGCAGCGAAAGCCCTCCAAAATCCTAAGCTCTGACCATCTTTGGAAATAAACGGCTTTGCCGAATCAAACAGACCATAATAGGCGCCGCGGTAAATGCAGATATATTGAAGAGACGGCAGCAATCCTCTGCAAACACTTTTATTCAAAAACCTCATATGGATTTTTTTTGTATGCCTGGATATATTTTAACAGTAATAAAGATTCCACAGAAAGCTGGTGGGCACAGACAGTAAAGTAGTAAGCAAAAACCAAACTGCCAGCACATGGAGGTCCACTGAGAAAAGGAAAAAATTATTGAGTCGAAAAAGCTTACTTATACATTCCGAATATGCCGTCGTGCTTTATAATTTTTCGCATACAATCCACCATTCCTATGAATTCTCGATCCTAAAAGTTGCATATTTACAGCAAGAATTGGATCAACGCTGTTTCTTTGATTCTCATAAGCTTCATAACTGAATTTATTAATTTATTCACCTCAAAGGAGCGCTAATCCTCCAAAAACAATATTTATCTTTACGTTACGGAAAGATGATGGTGGTCGAGGCTAGAGGCGACATTACTGCTAAATCATAAGGAATTGACTAACAGCACTATCGCTCACGCTCATCCGCGAAAATTTTCATAGTTGAGCTTTGCCTTGAAAAAAGAAGGAAAATAATCAAACCTCTCAAAAACGCTATGCATACCTTTCTATCCTTTCCTAAGTCTATAGCTAATCGAGTCCGCACAAAATCAAGCGGGTAAATGATCATAAATGTGGCCACTCCTGATGCACCACCAGCAAGGAGATTACCTTAAAAAATTAATCGGTGAACGACCTGATCTCTAAACAACTGAAGTAGTTCTTGAGAAAGCGTGTATTTACAAGACATTTTAAAATTCATCAACTGGGAACTAACTCAATGATGCCAGACTTATTACAAGGCGCTTAATATTCACTAACTGAATTTCCCTCTTACGGTATTCGGCCGAAAAGCATCCCTCTCCATTAAGAACAAAATAACGAACTCTGAGCAGATGATACAATAGTTTCTCTAATTGCTCACTTCGAAGCATTTGTGGAGAAACTATAGCGATGTGCGTCCATTTTTAGACCAATCATAAGTAAGCTTAAATGTAAACTCTGCCCCAAGAGTAGTAGACCTGAGTTCCTGTTCTTCGTAAATCACACTTCAAAGAGCTACTTATGTGGGAAACTACTACAACATTTAACACAGGCGAAACATTACGCGTGAGGAGAAAACTCACCTGTTAAAAATCGGAGGCCTGTGGGATCAACATCACTTAAAGTCCAAATTTTAAAGAAATCCTTGAAGGCAAATCCGAGCGATTCCTGAACAGAAGCAAAATAACAAGTGTGAAAATTTTCGGGAACATCTATCTCATGCAAAAGATGCTCTGAAAGAGGTAGTAGTTAAGCCACCGCCTCCTTAATGAAAGACATTCCCTAAGGTGGTAAACACCACATCTTATAACGTACTTGTAAGAAAAAATAAAATAAAAATAAAGAAATGAAGAAACGGAAGGGAAAGCTAACCTGACTACATGCTCGTAGTATGTTAACCCAGTTTCCTCTCCAGAACGATAAAAATCCTTGTTCCTTGGGAACACGAATAAAACAGTCGACTATACCCTTGTATCGCTTCTCAGGAAGCAACGTTGTCTGAGCATTTTGTAGCTGAAAATCGAACATTATGTGCTAAATTCTAGAGCACTATTGTACTTTCACAATTCCAAGGATCGAGGAGAGGTCAAAAAAAAAATTTCGCCCAAACTTCGGCTAGAGGGTGGGGGTTATTTGGGGTGCTGATCACGATTCTGAGATGCGTTTTCAAAATTACGGCCGATTACGGTAGGTGCGGGTGACTAAGGGTGCCGAGGCCGTAATCACCAATTTCGCCCAAACTTCGCCTAGGAGCGTTATTTGGGGTGCTGATCACGAATATGACATCCGTTTTTCGTTTTATGTTGGAGTACGGTAGGTTGCGGGTAAGGAACGCTTCAGGACGGATTGCTGTCACCCGCACCTACCGTAACCTACGGTAATCGGCCATAATTTTAAAAACGGATCTCAGCTTCGTGACCAGTACCCCAAACAACCCCCCTCCCTAGCCGAAGTTTGGGCGAAATTCTTTTTCGACCTTTCCTCGACCCTTGGAATTGTGAAAGTAAAATAGTGCCAATTCTAGCTATTTATGATACGCTTTTACTCCTATTCATAACGTTAGCTTTCATTCTGCAGATCCAGTTAATCTAAAGGTCAATGGAAGGAGTTAACTAATACGATGGTAGATATTTTATTGTCATCTAACATTCATGAACAACAAATAAAAGAATACGGACGTTGACAATTTTCACAGAATATCCCTCTGACCACGAGAGGAGGTTGGCTAAGCGACGGTTATACCAGTTTTACTGCACACTCATGTGTCATTGTTTGCTCATCTGATAGTCATTCTTCTCAAAAAGCCGACATTCAACCCTGCCATGTGCCAAAGAGTTCAATGGCGTTGCAACTTCATAAGCCAAAAGCTCAAAACGCTTCGTAGACGCCCTCTAGACAGATCGAGCTCCTATGGATAGTCTGTATTTCTCTAATGATCTCCAAAGCCTACCAAATGATCGCTTCAGTGATTTTCAGTAAAACTCATCGCATGATAAAGTGCGTTTTGTGATTAAAGAACGTTCTCCTCATATAACTTTCACATCACCCATCCAACCTGTGGATGTGCTACATACTATAGGTTGGTTTCATCGTTAACTAGGTACAACCCATGATTTCTGCTACCTAGGGATGTTCATACCATCTCACAATTCATCCCCTTCTTTGCTTTCTAAAGGATAAAAAACAAAAACAACGTTAAACTGTCATAACGATGTTTTGTTACGATCGGCCTATTCGAGTAGTATCGTTAAACTATATATTAACGGAATGCGCCACACATTCTTCTTCCACGGGATATCGATTTGAATGCGTAGCTGGCCCATAAAATGACTTGCAGATGCCAGCCGACGGACAAAGCAGTGTTTCATCTTTCTCTAACTAGTCCAATTCCCACTCCAATACCCCTAAGGGATGAAAGCAAAGCATACGGACAATGTGCTCTAGCTCTTGCATGCTCGCCAAATCGATCTAGAGTTCGTACCCCTAACCAAGCCTTTCATCCCTCCAACTTCGTTAAATTGGCACTATAATTGTCTGGAAAGGGTGAAACACTCACCCTTTCCAGACAATTATAGTGCCATCAGTCCATAGTCGGGCGGCGGTAAGTCATTGTCGAGTCCAAATACGTAATCAAATTAAGGATAAAGGATATATGCTTTTGGGATGCGCCACGCATTTTACTTCTATGGGATGTCGTGGAGGTGTTTTTGAATGCGTATTTCACCGTACAATGACTTGCGGTGGCCAACCGATACATAAGTCAGCGCTTTATCCTTCCCAGTCAAGTCTGGTACCAATTCACCGACCCCGCAGGGATGGAAGGCTTGGTCGGCTCGGGAGGGAAATCTGAACTAGGAACCTGGTATTGGGTGCACGCAACAGCCGGGACGTCCTCCGCCTGCGCTACACGCGCCCGTATTCAAATTATATCCAAAAATCTCGTAGGTTGTGGAACATTCCAAAGAAAAGCTCCTACTTTACCCTTTCCACTTTCAACTCATTACAACATAGATCTGAATACCCTCCCATGTGTTCCTTATAGCCTCGAATCTACTCGCTTTACGCTTCACCAGAATCAAAAACGCTTCAATCCTTCTTAGAAGTGACCAAATAGCGCTTCGCCTCATTACCACCTACTCTGAATCCGCTCGAAAGCCTCTTGACCGATTCATGGAATCAGGGTGTTCAGGCAATTTGAGAAGAGGGCGTGGTGAGGCATAGGAGATAGAAACAACAGCCTTAATAGTGCGTGCTCCTTCTAGTATTCCACCCTCAAATCTCAAGGTAGCAGTGTTGTTTGCAGTCAAGGACCTTATAGAAAAAGGAAACTGTTATTAGGTCACCGCTTATAACAGAATCGAACATTGTGTAATGAAAGCCCTAGATTGAAAACTTTAAGGACTGACCTGTAGAATAAGCTTCACACGTTCAACAGGAGCAATAACAGTTTTGGCAACTACTGCAGCAGAAGCACCAGCGAAACAGTCCTTAGAGAACTTCAGGGCATCCTCCCAAACAAGTTCTGAAAAGCGTTTATTAGTATCGCATTCAAGGTTAAGTACAAGTCCACTTACTTTTACTGACATTTTTGTCTAGCAAAGCCATTCGGTTAAGTACCGAAATATCCAAAATATACTAGTAGCGGAGATCCAGATATAGGGATCGAAACATCCACACCATTAAAGAGATCCTGGTGGCAAAATCAATCTGAAAGGGATTTACATCCAAGCGTTGAACCTATGTCAATCGACGTCTGCACAGCGAGAAGGAAAAAATGTGTATGAAGGCCTAGAAGAATCATTCCCAGACGATCACGGGTCGTCGTGACGGACGTACTTCTCGAACAGCCACGGAATTAATCAGTTGACCGACCTCAAGCAACCGCTGGTCTGGCGCACAACAATAAAAATGAAGCGCTGGGGCACCTACTACAGCCCTATGACAGAAAGACCCCTCTGCCTCCACTACACATCTTCTCGTACACCTTAACTTCAACAAACTTTGTGACCTAGCATCGTCATCACAAGGACAGCAAATCGTCTGGTTCGAAGTACTCCGGCGGTCACGTCACGCTTTACGAATAGAGCGCGGTAAGTTCCAGAGCGCTGGTGAAAGCCAATGAAGTAGAAGGATTTAGCTAAACTTCGTCGGACTGTTGGATGTTAAGGATTGGTCTTGGTACATGTCACATCACTACTTTATTTGCATCATTTAGAAATTGGCGGACTCGTGCCAGCATTAGACTGACAAGGCATCCTAAAACGGGTAAGTTAGATCAGCCACACACCCCGCAGCTCCTTTCTTTGCCTAGTTCTCTCTCCCTCTTCTCTCCTGTCCTGACAGCATGTTCAACCTTGATGCATGCACCACCCCGCTATGTAACTAGCATTTTTTTAAATTTCGGCATTCTACTCCCCACTTGTGCGTCAAAGGTTAGAACCAATTTTACAACATGTGTCGCATTTAATGTCATTCAGGGAAGTCGTGACTGAAGTGATGTACTAAAAGCTTCGGATAGAGGTAGAAATGCATGATATACCCTTGGTGGTGCTAAACGGGCTGTTGGTTTTAGCGTAGCTTCTCGTCTCAGCAGGTCCTACTCCACGTGTTGCTTAAGAGCCGAGAGCTGTTGAGAAAAAACAGGGGAAGGATGGATTCCAGCCCGATGGCACGTAAAAACACCCCCCCCGTGCAATCGATTGGGTCAGCCCTTCGCGATGGGGCGCGCGCTCACCGCGCAGTGGAGCCGACCACGCGGCGTCGTCCGCTGGCTTGACAGCATGGAGGGGGCTGAAAGGGATTACACCACTTTTCCGTGCAGTACTTATGAGCACACGACTCAGTGGTATCAAGTAACGATGTGAGGGCAACGGGTAAGGCATCGTATAGCATGTAGCATGTGATGTAATTTACTTTGATAATGTACATGTACATGTTCACTGATGATAATGTACATGTACATGTACACTGATACATGTGATGTAATTTACTTTCATTTTTCTAAAGCATTCGATAGGGTAGACCATTCTAGACTTATGCACAAACCTGAACATCTGAAGTTCCATCCCTTAGTTAGTGTGTAAATGAATACAAAATTGTTCAGAACGTAGTTTTCAGGTCAGGATAGGAGGTAATGCAAAAACCTGAACACCTGAAGTTCCATCCCCTAGTGTGTAATTGAATACGAAATCGTTCAGAGCGTAGTTTTCAGGCCAGGATAGGAGGTACTTTTTGAGTCTGTAGGTTGGTGAAGAGCGAAGTTCCCCAGAGAGAAGTCCCCTCCGCAGTTCTGTTCGCTATATACGTAGCTGAGCTGCCGTTGATTCTTGAGGAAAGCGGTGTTGTTTGCGGACGATATCAAGATCAATGGGAAAATTGAATCAGGTACCGATGTGGAGAGAGTAGAGAGTGGAGAGAGATTGGAAAGGATTTATGAGTGGTCAACTATCTGGAAGTTACCTCTTGCCCCTGAGAAAAGTGTACATATGAGATTAGAAGGGTCGGAGTGCTCTGCTTGGTACTCGTTGTGAGGACAAATGTTGAATGCAGTGGTTAAGATGAAGGATTTGGGATTTTATTACAACAATGAGCAACTCAAACTGCCATGTCTCATCCCTAGAAGCCTTTCATTTCATAATCGTAAAACTCTTAACTTAGACATTATCATCAAAAGCATGTAGATTCTTTTAGCTTTCATTAATGTTAACTCTGAGCGGAGGTAAATCCTAAATCCGACGTTTTGGACCAAACTGATAGAATAGCAACGTCGAAATGGAGCTATCCTTTAAAAAATGTGCATCCTAAGAGGGCTGTATGAGCAAAACAGACTGTGTGACATATACACTCAGTAACCAACTGAATTTCGCAACCACGAATCGTAAGAGCACTTCCAAAGTGCATATGTTTAGAATTCACTGTGCTCCAGTTTCGTAACAGCTGATGCAATGTGCTTCTCTTTAGCGTTCACCGTGAAATATGCCGTGTTGTGACTGCAAAATGGCCCCACGCCCAACTTCGAATTACGCCAAGTTGGCACTGTTTTCCGTAATCTAAGTTCCTGTTCCCCTCGAAGCTACTAAGCCGGCGGATGACGTGTCGTTGGCTCCACTGCACGGTGCGCGCGCGCCCCATCGCGAAAGCCTGACCCAATCGATTGCACGGGGAGGTGTTTTTACGTGCCATCTTCCAGCCCCACCCAGGACTCCAGAGGTCGAGAAAAGGTCGAAAAAAATCGCCCAAACTCCGCCTGGGGGGTTATCGCTGATCACGAAGCTTTTTGGTATTACGCTGAAGTACGGTACGTTACCGTAAGTAGGGGTAACGAACGCTTCAGAATGAATTCCAGGAGGTGCATACCTGAAGAAGTATCTTACCTTTGCACAGTAGTTGAGGTGGCATTTAGTCAGCTTCTACGGGAAATTGCTGATAATATACCATGCTCTTGCTGTCTCGCAATTCTATGCCTATCGAACAGTTTCACGCAAACTTGCACACCCTATGGGGTCATCGCTGCGGTACTTCTTGCACTCAGTGCCAGAAGTGCACATTCCATAAGATACCAGACTCGTGACTCGGCACCATAGATAAACCCATTGACGAAGATTGGGGTAAATCGGTGACGATGACTTTAGTCACTCGTGCTTACTGTAACCTACTGTAATTGACCGAAATTCCAAAAACGGTTGTCAGAATCGCCATTAACATCCCAAATAACCCCCTGGGTGAGGCTTGTGAGAAAATTTTTTTTCACCCTCTTCTCGGGATCTGGAGTTGAGAAAGCAGTAGTGCCCTAGTCACCTGTTCTTCTCCAGCAGTATTTGCTCTTACAATAGTATCGGGTGGTATCCGGGGCTAAACTCACTCACCCACGTCTATCTCCATCCACGGGTGACTGGTGGTGCTCATCGGCACTCACCTGAAAGGTTAGTTGATACGCTGTACCTCGTACATCGGTCCTTTACTCTAGCTGTCTTGAGAACACTATTCTGTAGGATGAAATGGCGTTTGGGGGAATAGTTTCACTAATATTCTCGACTTTTCCAGGCTCCGAAGAAGGCGAAGACGCCGAAACGTCAGCCGAAGTAAAGCCTGTTTAACAATCTTGGTGAACAGCTCAGAGAAGCACGCTGGAATAGTATACTCGATATGCCAAGATTTATCGAAAGTCGGACTTGGGCGGCTCTTACAATGTTCCCTGTTGTTCGCGATAAGTTCCCGTTCACCAAAGTGTACTTCATTGACCTAATAGCCTAATAGCCTTTCTGTTTTATCTTCTGTCTCTTATTCCGGTCACTTCTTGTTTAATTTTCAGGCCTTTATAATCGCACGTTATCCGCGACTACACATGAAATAACTAGCAAACAGCAAATTCCAGTTATTAAAGTCACCGGCAGTGTTCTTCTGCAGTATTCCGTCTCGTACTAGAGCGCGTGCAGATTGCCATTAGAGCACGACTTCTCGGCGAGGGTGCCATCACGTGCGGAGTTTTTCGTCTGGGCTTCATGCAGCCGTCACGGTGATCTGTGATGGTGCCTTGAGACGACATTTTTACAGAAGGTGGTGAGTGCTTTGACACTTCAGTTAGCTTCGAGAAAATTTCAATTGGGTACGTACACCATGGTAATCGTTTGTTTAAAGAACCGTATGTATCAGTTAGGTTCATTTCACAGTGCCTTCTTCGTCGCGATTACAGATGGCATTACCTCTT
The DNA here is from genome assembly GCA_947359475.1 of Heligmosomoides polygyrus bakeri. Taxonomy (NCBI): domain Eukaryota; kingdom Metazoa; phylum Nematoda; class Chromadorea; order Rhabditida; family Heligmosomidae; genus Heligmosomoides; species Heligmosomoides polygyrus. The sequence continues at coordinate 87,734,953 of OX375870.1, forward strand.
TGTAAGCCAGCCGCGTTTTTTGTGTAATGGGTGTTCTGTTTATTTGGCTGTTGCTATTTAACCATCGAGTAAGAAGCAAAGTTATCTGGTCAGGCAAATATTTTTCCTGTCTCCATTTTCGATTATTCTGTCAATCGAGAGCTTTAATAATCCATTCTTCTTTTCTGCGCCATTGGTCTTACATCCATGATTTCTCTGTGCCAGACGGCTACTGGGGAAAACATTAGGTGCAATCCCAATCGGGGGGGGGGGGCAGTCCATTATGAACTGTTAATGGTAGCTACGCATCAATACATACAACATGCAATACAACATATGAATGCCTTAACTTGCCTGATCCCCTCCCTTGGAAATGTCCGAGCGTCACGCTGAAATATTAAAGAGATTTCATCGGTGCTGTGCAGGCACTATGCACGGCGGCACTATTGTGATCCAAAACTATTTGATTTGCAGAGAAATCGCAGACCACTATCCACCAATTGATTGTTGCTTTAACGAGTTTTCGCGGTTTTATACTATTGTAATTGTTCCAAGTTTCTGTTCAATTTACTGTGTTTTCATTACTCTCCCCCCCCCCCGACTAGGAAAGCAATGAAGGAAACCGATTTTGGTATTGAAGGACAACAATTTACAAGGTAAGCATATTTTTATATATTTATATGTTGTGGTACATGTTGCATTTCTTTAAATATTGAAATGGACTGCCCCCCCCCCTCCCCCGATTGGGATTGTACCAAACATTACTAAGAAAATGAAACGTGATAGAAGTGAATGAAACCCTGACGTTTTATGGTCTCGTAACGCTAGAACAAAGAAAAGCAGGGCGCAATGCGGGGTCGGTGACGAGGGGGGTGCAGTGCCTTGTAGGCCTAGAAATTTTCAATACACAGCTGCAGTAGGGTAGAATACCTCGCTTTCCTAGCGGAGGACCACCTCCACACTAGGACTGTGACAGAATAGTGAGCTCTAGTATGAACCCCATACCCATACCCGTATTGCGCCAGAATCACCATTCAGAACATAGTCCTAAATAAGGACGAGGTGAAAATGTGCGGCCGGATAACTTCAACAAATAGGAAAGGAATGCTTTTCAACTGGGTTAGCTATCGAGCGGAGCATCTTTACCTATTTTCCTTTCTTTCTACTACTTAAAATAATGTCTTCCGATCTATCATATTTATGGGGAGCGGGGGGGGGGGGGGGGGAATGGTGGCGCTACGGGGACGTGAATCGAACAACACAGTGCTGGCATTCCCGAATAGTAGGTTCGAGAACTCCCTCCTCTCACGGGTAGCTTAGTGTTGTCTTTCTTTACCCTCTTTCGCCCTCTTTTTTTTTGCTGCTTATGGCGGAGTGAGGTCTCCCCTCCCCTTTTTCAGGTCGAATTGGACACTCTTCAAATCAAATTCTACACTTTTCAAATCAAATTCGACACTTTTCAAACCAAGTTGGACACTTTTCAAATCAAATTGAACACTTTGCAAATCAAATTGGACGCTTTTCAGTGTTTTTGGTTTTTGGTAAAGTTGTTCTAAATTTTGCTTGAACAACAATTTTTTTTGTAACCATCTTATTGAGTCTGTAGTTCATCCTGTATGAAGGATGTTTCAATTCGGAAGAGGTCTCTTTGATTTCAAAAGTCTTAGGCGAGCTTAAAAGAGTGTCCAATTTGACGTGAAGAGTGTCCAATTCGATTTGAAAAGTGTCCAGTTCGATCTGAAAATGGTATATATCCGATTTAACTATCTGGCGTCATTAAGATATAACCAAACTGGTGTCTAGAACTAGAACAACTTTGGTGAAATCGGCTGGGGTGGGGCTGTCTTTCGTAGAGATGGAAACTTGAGAAAGCGCAAATATCCCGCAAATAGCGGTAAACCCCTAATCTAGTTATCGAACGAAAAAGGCTGTGTCTCGGAGCAGATCTAGCGAGGGAAGTCCACCTTGTATCCTTTCCACAGCTGGCAGCTCTATCCGGGCTGCACCAAACGATGTAGTTCTGGATATCTACATATAGAGGGATCTGCTTGTGCATATCTATTTCATTTTTAAAGTTTTTGGACGTACCGTGTGAATGTTGTGAAGGATAAGGACGTGAGACTCCTTCCTCTGTAGAGTTGGGCCATCCTCCAACCTTAAAGGATGAAGGTCAGCGTTGGTTAACCCCTTTGGGGGATGTCCCTCGTATTCTTCTTATACGCTATATTGAGGAAGTAATTTCAATGCGGTTTTTTTCTCTGTAAAATGGACTAAAATGGGCAGCTGACGAACAAGCCAGTGTTTTGTCCTTCTTATGCAAGTCTGGTACCAATTCGCCAACCCCGAAGGGATGGAAGGCCATTCTGGGAGGGACAAGAACCATGAATCTCGATTTGGGTTGGGTCGGACGAGACAGTTGGATAGTTCTATTGCGCTACCACGCGCTCTGTGCAACTTCTTAGCCCTGGCGAAAGAATAAAGGACAAACCGAGGTGGCGAAACTGGCGCGATGTTATTGAAGATTCGTCGAAAAAACTGTCTCAGTGCATAGCGTTGCAGCTCCTGTGGCTGCAGAGATCTTCCCTGACGAGGTCGTCATGTTGTCATTGTGTTCGCATGCGTGTGTATCGCATTCATGATGCACTTAACACTTACATATTGTGCAGACTATTTGGGTGGCTACCCTCCCCTCGTGACCTTTTGTTCCGTATCTCACTTTTATTACTTTTTGGCATTCTAGCGGTTAGTTTCACGCCGGCTGAAAAGAAGTACACGTTGCCCATATCTTTTCCACAAAGTTGCCTACTGTTTGTGCTGTCCATAGGGCATCTGTTAGCGAACAAGCGAATCGCGTGTTTACGAAATCTTTGCGGAACGTTTGGACACTGTCGTGAAAGGGATTATCATCGAATGTTCCCAAGCATGATGCTACAGAATAATTCGCGTTCCATCAAGTGAACTTTCCACATCAGGGTGTTTCTGTTATCGAGCAGCTATTGGGAACTGCAAGAAGGTTCTGGATGTTTTGAAGTAAACGCTGACTGTCCTATAGCTGTTCTATTAGTAAAAACCCTTACTGTGATGATGCAGCTTTAAACGCGTCAAATGTATTGCATCAGTTCCATGTAACAATATGAATATCCGACATGCGACTACAACTTTCACTTTCCCTTCCTGTTCACACGTGGCTCGCGTTCCATTCAATCATTTTGGTCTTGGGTGAATTGAGAATTTATCCATTTATTTATTTGAGCCAGGGCGCGTGTAGCGCAGTCGGAGGAGGCGCCGACTGTCGCCTGCACCCGATACCAGGTTCCAGGTTCGGATTTCCCGCCCAGCCTACCAAGCCTCCCATCCCTCCGGGGTCGGTGAATTGGCACCAGACTTTTATGGGAAGGATAAAGCGCTGACTTGTTCATCAGCTGGCCACCGCAAGTCATTGTGGTGCCAAATACGCATTCAAATCGCCTCCACGACATCCCGTAGAAGTAGAATTCGTGGCGCATTCCAAAAAGGGATTGAGCAACGCCGTCCTTTATCCTTATCTTTATCCTTATTTATTTAAGCCAATGCACAAACATCGAAGACGACAAGCGAAGCACGTAACAATCTATGATTGGCTATATAACAAGCAATGAGGGCATATGTTATATCAAAAACAAATCTATTAGCTAAGAAAGGCTCATGATTTAAATTTATTCCTCATCACTGTTTAGCCATTGATTCCGTAGAAGTCATTTCCATACAAAGTTATGAGAATGTTATGTTTCTTCCTCATATTTAGGCTACTACAATTTGTCTGCCTGCGAACGTGCTGCTGGAAGACAAATAAAAGCTAGACGTTGAGAAAAACTGTACAGAATGGAGCGGTTTTGTAAAAATCAGCCAAATTATAGCGTGGTTTGCATGAAATTGGTAGTTTCGTACCACTAGAATAAGGAAAAGTGTCAGATAAATACCATTTGAGCGCATTTAAGACATGGTAGTACCCCCACGTTCTCCGAGCAGTATAGAAAAAGGCTGATCTATGACATTCTATTATAGTTCACTTGAGGCCGAATCTCCTAGCTGACCCTTTAAGCTGTCACTAGATCTGAGAAATGTTATTGAGAAATAGAAATATTTTCTCAGAATTGTTCTGCTCTACGCTACGATTCAGTCACTGCTTCTACTTCCTTCAGCAGATTGTTATAGTCTAGATCTCTCCAAGATTTCTTGATGGTACCGCAACGTTTGAGGCAGGCTGATCTAGGTAATACCTCAGGATTATAACAGCTGAGTGCTGGCTTGTAGTGTGTAAATTTTACTGGAAAAGGGTTGAAGGTAATACATCCTTGAAGGCATCGTTCTGTTGAGCTTTCTTTCTTCTTGCCACACTAGAAACGTGGTCATTCTTGGGTAAAATATTAACTGTTTCCTGTGTTTCGCTTATATAGTTATGAAATTTTTTTCAAATATTTGAAAAGCAGCGAAGATGACGATAGACTGGGAGCAGATGCTCAGTGCGCATTCACCACGTCATGCAGAACTACGATCCATGACGCATCCCCGAGCGATAACGTCCGGCCTTCGGTCTTTATCCTCGATGGATGGCGTCGACCTTTGTCCCTTACTTTTGTTAATGTCGTCCGCGGAAGAATTGCCAAGATCTTTTGTTCATTTCGCACGGGTTCTGTTCTATTGGAATGGTACTATTCACTATAATATTCCCACATTGCTGTTGGGAAACAATTACTTCTTCAGATTTGATTTTCTCTTTGCACCTGAGAACTAACTTTCAGGTGAATTGGTCATATGAGAGAAATCTGTTGTTAATGTCAGCATCGAGAGTGGATGGAACACCGCTAGAGATTTTGTGCCAAACAGGTACGAACTTCTTTACTCTCACACGTCTTGGTTTTCGTTAGCATTATTAACATGCACTGTATTGGTATTGCATATATTGTAATTAGGACAGGTTTCCTTCCTTCTTCCAGGACTCTTAAAAGATGATATATGCCCTTGCGATTCTGGAAGGGTCCTGGAATTGTAAAGCACTGTGTTATTATTGCATATATTGAAATTTAGGAAGCTTTACTTCCGTTTTCCAAGTCTCTTGAAAGACGATGTATTCCCTGGCTCGACGTTTACTGATATAGTTACGGTTTAAAAGGAAGGAAGTGATCATAATTTTCTGGAAGGCTCCTAGAATTTTATTTATTTATTCAAGCGCGAACATGATTCATGCATACAAATGAAACGCAAACAAAAACAAGGACAAAACGCTATCACACCTTAGGCCCCGTTTATACTTCGACGCCGAGCGACGCTACGTATAGTAGCCATATTGATTAAACGACGCGATCGATCAATTTGGCCACTTTACATGCCGTCGCGTCGCTCGGCGTCGGAAGTATGAACAGGGCCTTACTCAGCTACAATCACACTTAAAACCATATACAAGCAATAGCTCTCCTCCAAACATGTGCAGACATAATCATAATATCGTCGTATCTATCAAAAAGCAAGTTTAGCTCCGTGAAAGTTTTATAAGTTAAGGAATCTGTTCTGTCTTGACTTTGCAATTTTGAATTGTAGAGCTTTTCAAGCACTTTAATTGCTGTAGCAGGCATTCGTCAGGTCGTTCTGTTTATGTCACGTTTTACATTTCTGTAGTTCACCGTTTAGGTCAGAGTTGAAAAGGCCAGTAACTGAAACCTTGAAGGTTCCCGCAATTGATTCTTAAAGTTTTCTTACGCTGGTGCATTCACCCATCTGATTCATGGAGTATGATTACAGAGAAATGCAAACGTAGTAACGTATAACGTATTCTGCGTGGTGATGCATTACAAATAAATGGGTAGGCAAATAAATTCTGCTTCCGTATTAGTGCAGAATGGCCTTCTGTTTAACAATTCTGCTGTTTATTTTTGTTGCTTATTTATCGGACCAAATTTTTTTCTGGGGACGACAGGGCGTTCGATAGGCAAGTAGTAGTCTTTAGGAATGCTGCAGGCATATTTCAGTACTTTCGTTAATAAGGCGCATGGAAAGGGCAGCAAAATCGTCAGCTGATAAAACTTAGCAGCAACCTTTCTTGGCAATATTGGCCTCCACCCTTCTCGATTCGACGGCAACATAAGATAACTCTCTAGGAATCATTGTTTTAGAAGTTGCAACGTTGAAAGTTCTACCAAGAGCAGACAGGCGGACGACTTCATCGATAATGAGAGCTGCTTGGGAAAGAAGACCGTATTTAGCCTATTCTGCCTTGTTCTATAGCTCCCCAGAACGCTGCAAAGTCACTAGGAAACCTTCGGTCTTTTTAACAGTATCCAGGAAGTAGCGGTAGTTTATCTTCCTGAAATGCACCACTGGCTCTGCTTTTAAATGGTATCGAAAGATCACATTAAATGAATGAACATCTGCGGTCACAGCGGTTTATGATTTTGCTCAATGTGATCTGCATTCGCTGACCAATAGATGGTGAAAATTTTGCAATTATCTGACAAACTTGGTGCCTACCAGGGCTGTGCGTAAGTACGATCTACGATTTGCGACATTTCGGATCATAAATCTTGAATTTTCGTAAATGTGATCTTTGGTCAACAACCAACTGGTCTTTATGTGATCCTGGTTTTAAAGATATGCCCACTCTAACGGTCTCCTCTTGTAGCTCATTATCATTTCCCTTCAGAGTTGTTTTTTGATGCTCTAATATTTTACTGTGGCAGAATGCAGCATCCTGTGCCTAGGCTTCCGGAATCCGGCTTACCAGTTTCTTAGAGAAAGAGAGACGAGTATTCTTGATCCACGTCCTGTTTGTTAATGAAGTCGAGTAAATTTTGTTTATAATAGATGCATGCTAGCCCTAATGAATAGAATTGACGCAAATCCACGGGCGAACATCGTTCGCGATTGGATGCGAGGTCTAAAAAGTTGCTACACTGAAGTGCAAAGAATAAACCACTGACGTTTCTATCGGTTTGCATTGTACTTCATAGGACGGAGCTAATTGATATTCAAAATGCGGTAATACCGAGGGCGTAGCATCTCAAGAAAAGGTCGAACTGGTGTTAAAAGTTTGATTGCTGCTCCATCTTCGGTAGTGTGATTGAGTTTATCGTACTCACCCTATCTGATCCGTTTAGTGTCTCTAATTTGTTCTCTGCATCTTTTCAGAACAATGCGTCGTTTGCGGCGATTCTGCTGATGGTTTCCACTATGGCGTACGCTCATGTCGTGGCTGCAATGCGTTCTTCCGCCGGGCCATAACCTACGATCAACAGTTTATTTGTCGACGCGGAGGTCACTGCCTAGTCGATCGAAGTCAGTTATTTGAAATTTTTGCTTTGAGCTCTTGGGTTTTCAAGATTTTCTGCGTTCAGTAGTTATGCATTGCCTCCAGTGTTCTGTACTGTAGCGTAAAGATTCATTCATTTTTTTTCTTCATTTCAACTCCTGACTGACTGGGCACCCTTTGCAGTGAGGTAGTTTCGGATTTTCGATGCGGTTCCCCTTTCTCAATTTGTGCTATGTCCATGTTTTTAGAGACGTTCCTTCATTAATAACTTCCGCTTCATTTACCGCTTTATACCGCTGTGAATTTGTTCGAAAAATGCCACCTTTAGTACACTAAACAGAGGTTTTATTGCGATATATGTGTTATCCAGCGACTTAGTCGACACGCGGTAGGGGCTGTTTCGATGTAGCGACTTCCTTTAACCAAAGTGTTGTCTAAGTTGCATGTACAAGGGAAGTCACAGTGAAATAGTTCATGGAACTTTATGTGATTATTTCTGTGGGTTCCCTCTATGGCGCTCCTAAGCATTAGTGCCTCTGTCTCCGTTATAAGAGCTCGAGGTGAAGGTTATTCGAATTGGGTAGTGTCGCAATTAGCATGATTTTACGGGCAGACGCCGAAATAAAAGCTTGTCAGAGTGTTAAGCGTATGGAAGTGCAGGATAAATTCAACGTTTAAAAAGACTAGACGATACAGTTTCCAGATGATGATTTTGGTCCTGCATTGTGTGCTGTTAACAGTCCCACTCTCATTGAAACAGTTCTACTACATTAAGGGTGGAGATTCTCGCAGTACTATCGATTTCCCCCATTCAGACCTACGCCTGACCAGGATACTATCTCAACGGTAGGTCGGAACGGCGCAAGTGTTGTATATGGGCAGAACCGCCTCTCTCTGGGTAGTAACAAAGTGCAGGTATCTCGACCCCAATACAACTCTGCGCAGAGTTAGGGGCGACGGAAGTCGCGGGTTGGCGCCCTGTTGATTCACGTGCTCCACAGCTGACGGGCGCGCGCGGGATGAGGGCTCGTATCGCGGCTTGGCGCAGTGCACAGATGGCGTAGTAGGGAAGCGCTCGGGCTCGCGACCGAGGGGTTGATGGTTTGGATTGTTTTGCGCTTTTGCAAAATCCATTTTTATCATATAGGTAATCCACCTAGGGATACTATAGTGTGTTATAGAGCATGTTTACATATAACATATGCTTCCAACTACAGATTGGCTAAAATGTTCACTTATGTGTGTCACTTGTTTGAAGCCTATTTTGGGTGACCGTAGTTATGTAACGATAGATAATTTGTGGCACTAGTTAAAAGTTCTGACTCCACCGACAAGACTTCGGTCAAAAAAAATTCCGCTGAAACTTCGTCTAGGGGGTTATCTGGGGTGCTGATCACGAATCTGACATCCGTTTTCACGATTCGGTCGGAGACCACCCATACCGTTAGCAAGGGTGGTCCAGGCAGGGTCACCGATTTCGTTGAAACTTCGTCTAGGGGGGTTATTTGGAGTGCTGATCACGAATCTGACATCCGTTTTTCACGATTCTGTCTCTACCTGCCGTCACCGGCAGAAACTTTAAGAATGTAATCCTGTGCTTTCCTGTATCTATATTATCCAGCCGAATCGTGAAGAACGGATATCAGATTCGTGATCAGCACCCCAAATAACCCCTAGACAAAGTTTCAGGGAAATCGGTGACCCTGCCTGGACCACCCTTGTTAACGGTATGGGTGGTATGTTATATGTAAACATGCTCTATAACACACTATAGTACCCCTAAGTGGATTACCTGTATGATAAACATGGATTTTGCAAAAGTGCAAAACAAACGCAGTCTACGGGATCCAAACCCTCGACCACTCGATCGGAGCCCGAGCGCTTCCCTACTACGCCACCTGTGCACTGCAGAGAGACGCGATACGAGCCCTCATCCCGCGCGCCCGTCAGCTGTGGAGCACGTGAATCAACAGGGCGCAAACCCGCGACTTCCGTCGCCCCTAACTCTGCGCAGAGTTGTATTGGGGTCGAGATGCCTGCAGTTTGTTACTACCCAGAGAGAGGCGGTTCTGCCCATATACAACACTTGCGCCGTTCCGACCTACCGTTGAGATAGTATCCTGGTGAGACCCTTCCCTGGTTAGATGAATATAGATAATGAACCATTTCCATAAATGATTGGTTATTGCCCGATGCTTACGGTTTATCTGTGGAGCCTGATTACAGTCCTCCTTTTTAACAAACTAAATACACCATCAAGTCTTATGTTTTTATAGTTACTACGTTTTTATCCTCAATTTGTGTTGTTCAAGCTCAATTTGGTGCACAATGAATAAAGGTTGCCATATTGGCGCTCTGCTTCCCAAATAACCCTAAAGATGAATTTTAGACAAAAAATTTTCTCGCCCTCTAGAAAAACATGTTTCGTTTTTGCTGAGTCCCTGAACCCAAACAGCTACGGGCCCTCGAAATTGGGGGTACGGTACGTCACCCGTACCCACCATAATCTACCGTAATCGGCCGAAATTTGAAAAACGGATGTCAGATTCGTGATCAGCACCCCAAATAACCCCCCTGGGCGAGGTTGGACGAAAATTTTTTTCGACCTTTCCTCGACCTCTGGAGTCGTGAAAGTCGTGCCTTATGGCAGCCTAAATCAGCTTACTTCCTACACATCTCCTACACATTTATTTCACTCTAAATTGTCAAATAAAGGTTTCTGTGAGCTGTGCTTCACTTACTTTTCTCAGCTTCTGATTTATACAATGTTTTGTGTTTTTCAGCGAACGTTAAACAGTGGTACAGGTACAGGTTACAGCAGGTACGGGTGACTAGGGCTGTCGAGGCCATAATCACCGACTTCGCCCAAACCTTGTCCAGGGAGGTTATTTGGGGTGCTGATCACGAATCTGAAATCCGTTTTCCGTATTACCCTAGAGTATGTTAAATTACAGTAGGTCATGGTGATTAATGGTAAGGTCATGGTCACCGTTTTTGCCCAAACTTTGCATTAAGTACGAATCTGATCCCTATTTGACAATTTAGAGTGAAATAAATATATAGGAGATGTGTAGGAAGCAAATTGGTAAAGAAGACGGCAATCATGAAAAATGCAGAATTGCTGCATAGCACGGGGATCGAACACCTGACCTGGCACCTGTGAAGTAGTCCCGCTCCCTGCTGAGCCACCAACTCGCTTGCTGCGGATCCTTTCGCCGCGTCCCATACAACAACAACGCGCGCACGCATGCACGTGGGCACGTGCTGACGGTGCGCTATTGTACCTCCCCCCCCCCCCCCCCCCCCTCGAGGACCCGTAGCTCCTTTGATTCAAGGACTCATCAAAAACGGAGCATGTTTTTCTACTATATGAAGGGTGGAGATTCTAGCAGTACTATCCATTTCCCCCGTTTAGACCTACGCCTGAGACCGTTCCCTGGTATGTATGGTTCATTGGCGCATATAGCTCAGTCAAAGGAGGTGCCGGCTATGGTGTGCACACGATATCAGATTCCTGGTTCGGATTTCTCGCCCAGATCAATAAATCCTATCATCTCTCTGGGGTCGGAGAATTGGTACCAGAGTTGTCTGGGGAGGATGAAGCGCTGACTTGTTCATCGACTGGCCACCGCAAGTCAATTGTATGACCAATACGCATTCATACCACCTCCACAACATCCCATAAGGACTGAAGGCCGGACATTATCGCTCGGGGATGCGTCATGAATGCGTGGAGCATCACGAAAAGGATTGAGTAACGCCGTTCTTTATCCTTTTATCCCTTTATGGTTCATATACTAGAGGTAGGCGCGTGGAGCGCAGTCGGAGGAGGCGCCGGCTGTCGCCTGCACCCGATACCAGGTTTCTGGTTCGGATTTCCCGCCCAGGCCAACCAAGCCTTCCATCCCTCCGGGGTCGGTGAATTGGTACCAGACTTGTATGGGAAGGATAAAGCACTGAATTGTACATCGGCTGGCCACCGCAAGTCATTGTGAGGCCAAATACGCATTCAACACGCCTCCACGACATCCCGTAGAAGTAGAATGCGTGGCGCATTCCGAAGAGGATTGAATAACGCCGCCCTTTATCCTTATCCTTATACTAGATGCAATTTGAAAACATTGCTAAGGAGGAAAACAGACGAACGTTAACGTGTTAGCCATCTCATACGATTTAACATATACGGAAGGGATAGAATGTTTTGTTGGCTTATCCGAAAGAGAATTCAGTATTGGTTTGTGATGTAGAAGAGAGCTGCCCCATACGCTCTAGTAGTGTTTACAGTCCATACAAGAAGAAAACGATCTTGAGGCTAGAGAGATTACAGAACAGTTTCACTTGGAAGCTGTTCTTGTGCTCCCTGGGCTTCAACTATGATAGCATTCCTAGGAGTGCGTTAATAAACAAGCAACTAGGTCTTCAATCATCTAAAATGGGAAGAAGGTCTTCAATTCCTTAAATGGAGAAGAATGCGGAACGACTCATCCTAATTTATAAAATCATTCACGGCCGAGCTGAGGTTAATTCTGAGTGACTTGATTCTGTTTACCTAAGTTTCTCAAGACCGAGATCAACACTGAGACGGGATTTCTTCGCATGTCGTGGAGCTATAGTGTTCTGCAAATCAATCAAAAGAGTCCAGCTTCTCGGTAGTCTAAGTAGATTCAAAGGTATTGTCAGTGATCACTTGCCCGAGTAAACAAGATTCGTGGTCAGCTGCCTTGCCTTCATTGCTATTCTAGTGTTTCTTTTAAACATCCTTTTTTCGCACTTTTCGCTGCGTTGTAATTCTCATACTTTGAATTTTTGGATCTCTGTACCGTTGTGTTGCATTCTGAAACATGCTGTGGCATGTAATAAATTTGAATTTTGATTTTTAATTTGTTTAAAATATGTCGCCAAATTTGACAGCGTACCTTTGTGTATTGGTCGGCATCCTATGTGAGACGTAGTTCTGTGCAGTGGGGCGATGAGCATGAGATATTCAACGTTTTGATACCGAATATTTATCACAGAGTGCACTTGTCTTTTGTTTTCAGCAGCAAGATGTGCTTGCAGAGCTTGTCGACTTGCCAAATGTATAGCTGTAGGGATGGATAAGAAAGGTTAGTTGCTTTCCTTTTCCATATTTTATCTTCTTACCTTTCACAAATTTTTGTACATACAGCTGTGTTTGTTCTTTCGTTCTGAAGCTGTGACACTTCATCTTCATTTGCTCGGCATTACCGTTTCTTAAGGTTAGGATTCATTGTTTTCAGCAGTACAACCCAAACGTGACGGTGTTTCCTCGACGAACGAGCGTAGTTCCACTGCCCTTCATTCTAATGGAGAAACGGACAAGCGCCAGCGAGATGTTAGTTTTCCTACTCTTTCGATTGATTGTCTTATGTGATCTGCCTTGGCCTTTAGTTCACTGCGACTTTTCAGAGTGAATCTGTCACGCCAAAGCATGAATGTGATCTGACGAACTACGCCATGAGTCCCACTTCTGCGTTTAACACTGTATTTGGCACTCAGCCTTATGAATTAGGGGTTGGATGATTTTTTGTTTGTTTCCGACTCTTGTTTAAGCTCGGGTGCTTCCCACTTTTTAATTATTCAAAGTAATTGTAATGCATATGGTAGCAGAAGCACGTCCGGCTGTGCATTCTATAGGTTGTCTGTGCTCCGTGGAGCTTTATCGCAGCATGTCGCCCCCCCCCCCCCTCCTTGTGAGTCCTTTAGTGTTTTGTGAAGAACACCTAGCTACTCGCGCAAAAGCTCCTGGCCAGTCTGTTTATCTTGGGTGGCCGTCAAATTTCTAAATTTCAGCTGAAAAAGGTGATGACTTAAAAAAAGGATTAGAAGTAGGCCATCTTATCGTACTGATTTGTTGGAGGCGTAATCCGATAGGGTTCATACTTCGCGACGGCGACGTGAGCGACTGGGGCGACGGGCGGAGTGTGTAGTAAGTAATTACACGCACTAGTTTTCGAGGGAAACGATTCCTATTCTGCCATTCTTCAGATCAAGGTAAGGCATCCTATTATGCTTAGTTTAAGTGCCGGGTAGATGATGTGGTAATATGACTGCTTGCTAGTGTCTATGTTGACTGATTGTCTGGCAATAAATAGGCATTACGGTTCAATCACGTACACCACACTACGTCCGTCACCCCAGTCACTATTGTCGCCTGTTCATACTTTCCGGACCCTGTCGTCCTCTCGTTGCTGCGCGCGCGTCGCTCTCGTCGCTCTTGTCGCTGCTGTCGTGAAGTTTGATCAGGCCCATAGCTGTTGTTGGAGATATTTGCGAGCTCAAAATTCCAAATCCACCATCAGTGATCATATTCTGCTTTTCCCAACTGCGAAATTTGATTTAGAGTTTATTTTTGCCTACGATGCCTCCAAGTCCGCCTCCAAATACAGGCCTTATTGCTCGGCAATGTTATGAATATGAGGATCAGAAAAGGCGACGACGAGCAATGCTGTGCCACTCCTTAGAAGAAATTCTCCTTAATGACTGTGTAAGCTGTTGAGCGCTAATGTTAAATGTGAGTTCGTACGACGTAATGGGAGGTGTTTTACAGGATTTGGGCTTACGTCGCATGGCAACACCGGAAGACTACACACATTTGTTTCAAGTTCAAATGGTGCTTATGTTTGAGTGGGCGGAGAAACTTCCCGAGTTCTGTCTTCTGCTCGATCCAATGGACAAGGTGCTTGTGCTTAGAATGATTATATGTCTTTTTTTGTCTGCTTGCCCATTTCGATAGAGATAATCACTGACTATGCTCATTACTGCTGTTATTTCTATTTAGGCCAGACTACTGCGAGCGTTCTCCCTGCGCTACTTGCTTCTGGATAACTTGTTTCACACTATGGAACTCGGATTCGAAGATCGAATAGTTTTTGTCAATAACAACTACGTGAAGCCGTTTGAGACTCCAAAGTTTGCGCGAAATGGTAATACCGAGGAAGACACTGTCGAGTTGATGTGGGTTGCTGCTATGTTCGTACCTGTAATGCCCATTTATTCTCTTGTCGCAGCAAACGTCTGAAAGGCGTAGTTATCGTACATGAATTATGAGAAATCTCTTGTATACAGCGATGACCGACTTTATTGAGTGATTAATTTCTTTAGTGCCCTCTATCCTCGAAATATTGGCGATTCCATCCCTGAATGAAATGTTGCATCTTTACTTCGTTTGGTCTATAGGATTGGGGGGGGGGGGCACTCGTCCCCTACACGATCCCGCCCGCCGCCAACTTTCCGCCCTACCCGCGCCGCCCTATTTGGACAAGATTGCGGCGCGCGAAACCGTCGTTAGTTGACGTGACGTCGTCCAAAAACCTAACAGCTGATAGGAGACGATTGGGAAGCGCATCTCACGGGGAACTCCGAAGTTATTTTTTTAGCCAGTTCAGTTGCGGAGACAGTTGAGGGAAGGAGGTGGATGCTTTAAATTTTCGCCACAACTAGAGACTATCAGTGATTCCGATCAGTAGACGGTGGTCTTTGCATTGAAGGCTTATCTGAAATTGTGCGCAAAGCAGGCTCACCGCCCTCTAATTTTAAAAGAACGAACAATCCTGTTTATGTTGAAGAACTTTCTAGTGGGTGATCGCGTCGTTGTTATGACATATAAGATGTTGTTGTACTTGTCGAAAAAATTTCGGACGACGCCTTAGTACTGAGCAATGTGGCGGGACCTGAAGAAAGCCTTGGCGCTGCAGCTGAAAAGCCTTTTCTCCGAAGTGTGTAGAAGATTCTGACTATTGTCTCAAAAACGAAATCTGTTCAGGATAGAGCTGCCAGGTCAAGGGAAGTAATAAGAAATGCAATGCCTCCATGTGATTTCGGAGACCCGGACATCTCGCCCTCGGCGCGTCCTTTGCTCCGCTCCTTTCTGAAGACAGTGTAGGGAACCGGGGGCAGACATAACTCCAACGCCGCGAGAACTCCACTGGCGTCGCGCACGCTGCGTGACGAAATTGGACCAGTTGTCGCGGTCCGACCGCCTCCGATAGGGACGGCTAGTGACTCGCGCAGGAGTGCGCGCCAGCGAGGAAGGAGACAGGAGATGAGCATGAGGCAAGTTTGATGTCTAATGGTAAGGAAGTGGGAGTAAGTGTTAACAGAGTTCGGGAGGAATCAGACTCAATCCATGTCAAATGAGAAGGGGAATGGTCAAGGATCTGGTGAGGGAAAATCGGAACAAGAACTGGGACGGGATTACTGACTAGAAGTTCCGGAAGCAAGTGTTTGTAGGTTTCTATTGGGGGGGGGGGGGTGGATGAGCACACTAATCCACAGCTTTTCCCTTAATTCTAACTTTACGCTACTCTTGAACGTCACCAACTCATTTGTCATAGCTCACGTGCAATGCTGTTGGCAAGCACCCCTTAGCAAACGCTAAGGATCTCCTTATTTCTCCAATCTACAAGCAGAGGCAGAGGTTTTTTACTGCTTTTTTCTTCCAAGCGCCTCCACCAAGAGAGTTCTTCTTCCATTTCATTTGGGGCTCCCTGTGGTAAAAAACTAGTCGTTGAGCTCAAACACTGGCAAAATCTCGTGCTCCGCGGCTAACCACGGGTCACCGAGCGCACATCCGCGTTTCAGCGCCGCGACGTCGTATGCGGCTAGCGCGCGGCGTCGCGTTGGAGTTACGTCCTGGAGCCTTAGGGAACACCTCTCCGCCATAGGATTGATTTGATGAAACTGCCCAAATAGCGGGCGAAATCTTAGTTCCACTCTTTTAATTGTTTCACAATAACTTAAGAAGATACAATGTTAGACGCTGCTTAGAGCTTCGTCGTGGCGCGGCGTAGTGACAAATTTCGGTATGTGTCGCGAAAACGGGCAGCATTTAGAGATCGGAACGCTTCATCCAATCAGACCGCATTGAATGGGCGTTCCATTGAGAGGGGGGGGGGGGTGTACAGTTGGTACCCTGATCGGCTGGCATGTGTTCTGTCTGTGCTCCGCTTGGTTGTTTTTGGCTGGCGTGTTCCCACCTAACAATGCTGCCCACCTTCGCGACATGTACCCAAATTTCTTCATCGCTTCGTTGTGTCATCTGACCGATGCTGAAGCTAATCACTTCGTTGAGTCGCGCCGTGATTAAGCTGCATGATAAGCTTTTAAACATAGTACTATGAATGACTGCTGGAGAAAGTGTGACTATGCATAGTCAGAATGCCAATTTTGTAAACTTTTCATTTGTTAACATGTGCTTTAACAACAGCCTAGTGGCATATCTCACAGCAGAAATCAGCGCTATGGTCATACAACATGTCTGAGATGTGGCATTTTTCCACTTCCTAGGAACATAATACTTCTTCACCCCAGTCGTTCTCCATCCGAGGATCACCAACCATCTTTTCGGCTGTTTCTATAGGGCTCTGAAGAAGGCGATTACGCCGAAACGTAAGCCGAATTCAGCTCTCATAACAAACTTGGCTCAACAGCTTCACAACTAGGGGTGCACACAAAATTCTGTGCGTTAAATGTTTAAACGAAATTTTTAACGGAAAATTTTCGTTAAATTTCCAGACAGCCGTTAAATTTCGTTAAAAATTCAATTAGGTGCAAACCGTTATTTCTAGTGAAAAAATCAAGGAAAACCTTATACGTTTCAACTTCAAGAGGTCAACAGCTGAAGTTCAAGGCAAGGCAACACTGCAATGTAAAATAAACAATTCAACATCAGCAAACACAGAAGAATAATCAACAAATAAGCAAATATTAGGTTGTAACGAATTAAATGGCACTGGCTCGCGCCATTTTTTGGCTCGTCTTTACGCGTTTGATCAAGAACGAACCGTAACATGTGGCATATCATTTAGAAGCGCAAACTTTGCTCTACCGGTGAGTACCAAATTTTCTATGTAAAAGTGGGAAAACTTTAGAGTTTTATTGACTTTTTTGCAGATGGACAAAAGGGTAATCCGAGGCATTTACTTGTATGAATTCAAGCTGGGCACTACAGCTAAGGAGGCTGACGAGAAGATCAACGCCGCATTCGGTCAAGGATGTTCCACAATTCGGACGGCGTATCGTTGGTATCAGAAGTTCCGGAATGGAGATGAGAGCTTGGAAGAACATGAAGGTCCTGGGAGGCATAGTGATGTTGATGAGGACAAGCTGAGAGATGTGGAAGAGGAGGATCCACACAAAGGTACCAGAGAGATAGCGAAGGTCCTTGGCGTCAGTCACAACACAGCTGCCCGGCATCTGAAGGAAATTGGAAAGACCAAAAAGCTGGAAAGATGGGTGCCTCACGAGCTGTCTGAGGAGCAAAGAAACCGACGATATGAGATCTCGTCCGCACTGCTTCTACGGAACGAAACGGACCCATTCCTTGATCGCATCGTAACCTGTGACGAGAAATGGATAACGTACGACAACAGGCGACGATCGGCACAGTGGGTGGACAGCGATGAGAGCGCCAATGTTTTTGCGAAGCCGGAATTGCACCAAAAGAAAGTAATGGTGACAGTATGGTGGTGTTCGCTGGGAATTATTCACCACAGCTTCCTCCCTCCCGGTGAATCCATCACGGCAGAGAAGTACTGCATTGAAATTGAAGAAACGATGAAAAAGTTGAAGGATATCCGGCCGGCCTTGGTAAACCGAAGGCGAGTTCTCCTTCTGCACAACAATGCTCGCCCCATGTAGCACGAATGACGTTGCAGAAATTGAATGAGCTGAGCATTGGAACTCTACCACATCCTCCGTTTTCTCCCGACCTCTCCCCAACAGACTACCAGTTCTTCAAGCATCTTGGCGACTTCTTGGTAGGGAAAATATTCAAATACCAACAGGATGCCGAAAGTGCCTCCGAAGATTTCGTCAATTCCAGAACTTCTGATTTTTATGCTACTGGGATAAAAAGCTTGTGTCACGTTGGCAAAGATGTGTAGAATCAGAAGGTTTTTATTTCGATTAATAAACTTGCCTACAAGCCGAGATATTAACTGTTTAATTTTACAGTGGTTCAGTGCTATTTATTTCGCTACAACCTAATAATAAGCAACAAATTATCTACAGGGTCCTGTATAAGAACAGGTATTGGATTATCATTCAAGATGACCACAGACGTGGCATCTTAAAATGTGAGGAACCCTAAAAACCACCCACCTAGTTCTTTGCGAAATGTTTTCTGTGACTGTCCTACGAGCGTATGCAATTTCGATGCGGCACAAGCGCATTGAGTAAAGAAAGAATTAATAAAAGTACAATGAAAAGCCTGTCAGTGGAATGTTAACACGTTGTCGTTGTCAAGTGTCTGGTGCCTGGGACTAATCCATTTTTTGTCTAACGTCGGGACCTTGACACAGTCCCACACTGCCGAAAATGTGTGACACGTCCTCAACGTGTTAACGTTCAGGAAAAGTAGCTTTGCTAATTTTTGTTATTAGCCTTTTTCTAAAATCGTTTTAAATACGTCTAGCGGCCGAAAACATTCTCTCCGTCTTGTCTTGCAAGTGGCGGGCAAAACTATTCTGGGATAAGCAGCGCCAGTGAGGATAGGCATATCTTACAAGGTTAGACCAATATCTTTGTGGATTCGTTGACGCGCTTGGGGGCTCGGCGAAGAAATTTCTAGCTCCAAAATGCATTAAAGGATGAGAATGAATGATGGCGTTACTCAATCCCTTTTGGGGTGCGCCATGCCTTCTACTGCTACGACATATCGTAGTGGCGACCCGAATGCTTATTTGGCCATACAATGACTTGCGGTGGCCAGCCGATGGAGAAGTCAGCGTTTTCAGTCAGTCTCTTCCCAGAGAAGTCTTGGTACCAATTCACCGACCCCAGAGTGATCGAAGGCTTGGTTGGCCTGGGCAGGAAATCGCGAAAAAAGGACCAGAAACCTGGTATTGGGTGCACGCGACAGCCGGCACCCGCTTCGACTGCGCTACACGTGCCTTCAAAATGCATTATTTTCAAAAATTCAAAACAAATTCATGAAAACATTAAAATTTTCCTGCAGATTTCAATAGTTTTTTTTCGGGAACAGTTCTAATCAGGAAGATGAGACCTGCGACAGTAATGAAAACTAAGGGTAAATGTGATAAACTCGCTGAAAAAAGTCCGTTAAAAATCTCGTTAAATTTCTAAACATTTCCGTTAAGCTAGATTTTAACGAGAAGTGCTGTTAATTTGCTAAATTCGTTAAATCGTTAACCGCTGAATGTACACCCCTGTTCACAACATCCTTCACTACTGTTAAACATGCCAAGGTTAAACGACAGTCGGACATGGAACATAATAAGTCTTCTTTGTATGACCAATTGACTGGCGTCTTACAAGCAGTAGAGCGTTAAGGCAGAGTTTGAGCTGTTTGGTGAATCAATATTTGTCTCAGAATTCCACATAGGATTCTTTTATCAATTTTTGGAACCTTCCCTTTAAGTATTATCTGTCATAGCCTTCGCATGATCTATTCAAGGCAGATGTTGAATATAACTGTTCAGATTTGCTGACATGATGCGTTTAGGATGTATGGAAGTGAAACGAAAGCAATGTTGGAAGACCTCGTTATTCCAATGAAAAGAATGGGACTAAAAGTCGGAGAATTGATGACTCTGCGAATGATCATGTTTTGGAATCCAGGAGATGTGGGCTTGACGCTGAGTGGTGTGGAAATTTCTCGAACTGTAAGTGTTTGCCTTTTTTTTTCAGGGTTTGATTGTCATAATTTTTCAAAAAAAAAACATATGTATTTGTTCTGAATACGATGTTTATTTACCATAGTAAACAATTTTCTACTCCTATGAGAAGGCTACGAGAGAGATTCAACATTGGAATCTCACTCGTAGTCAAAAAATGTCGGTTTTTGTTGCTACCGTTGTTTGGCTTCTCTTGTAAAACATGCCCATGCTGTACTAGTGGTTCACCATTGCGTTATTAGAGGAGGGAGCTGTTGTTTTTTTTTGATACGGACAAATTTAATTTTAAATGAAGGATTATTGTCACCACGTTTTTTTTACCGAGCTTTGAGCGTTTATGAGGGATGTTCACCCGATGAATTGCACTACATTTATTGGCGCGTCGGCTTTCTCAAATTTAATAGAAGGGGGGGGGGGGGGAGAACTGGGAGTTTTTCTGCTATATAGCTACAATGGGCGCGTGGTAGCGCAGTCGGAGAAGGTGCCGGCTGTCGTGTTCACCCAATACCAAGTTCCTGGTTCAGATTTTCCGCCTAGGTGAACAAAGCCTTCATCCCTCCTGGGTCGATGAATTGGTACCACACTTGTCTCAAAGATTAAGCGCTTATTTGCTCATCGGTTGGCCACCACAAGTCATTGTATGCCCATATACGCATTCAAATTGCCTCCACATCCAGTAGAACTCGAATCCGCGGCGCATCCGAAATAGAGTTGAGTAACACCGTCCTATCCTTTATTATGGCTACAACCTGTTTCGTTCCGGGATTGGAAATTGAACTTTTTTGGCACATTTGGGGCAATATCTCCTAATTGTGTTGCTTTTAAAAGACATTTTTTGTTAGTATGAACGCCATTTTCTCTACGGTCGCTATTACGTGTTCTTAATATTAAAAAAAATATTAATAGTTTAGGCATCCAGTAACGCTGTCAGAGAACTGAATCGATATTTTGAGGGTGAAGGAATTGTTGATGTTGAGCGACGGGTTGGAAATCTGCTGCTTCTTCTACCCGCGTTCACTGTATGTTTAAATTTTTCAAATTTATTCAAGGCTGGTTTTTTGGTGAAGCTTTATTTTTTTCAGAAACACGTACTTTATCTTTGTGAACTGGTAAAGCGTATTCCATCATTCGGCAAGATGAACGAGTGCGATTCATTCATGGATGTTCTTCTAAATAGTGTATGATTAGATCAAATCGTCGATTCGTGATTTTAATGATGTGGATGTAAATTGTGATGTTCTGTTTGCTAGATTGATGGCTATTGTGCAAGTGAATTGTGCAGTATATAAACATATTGTCCATCTAGTTACCAACATTAAGGAGTTCCTCCGATTATGAGGCCCGTCGACTGTGCATTTTTTACCTCTAGATCGTTTCGTTTTTGTTTTTCATGCATAGCCTCAAAGTTTGCGGATCAGCGACTATGTCGTCGAAAATTAGGTGGGCCGGTCTCGCTGATACTGACTTGACGAGAGCTCTAACCGAGTGGATTACCAGGAATGTTAAAAGGGAACACCAGACTGGTCGCCGACATTTTGGTCGATCTGCTTCGTGGGGGCCTTGAACGAATGTTATGACGCTCGAGGAGGATCCACTGGAGCACTCTGGCACGCGGCAGGGACGACGGGATACGTTTCTGGCGACCGCTCGAGCAACGCGACGACGGCTGATGAGGGTCCTGTGACATTATATGGTAAGTGTATTCCTTGCGTTCACTTCCTGGCCCAACCAAGCCTATAAACCGTCTACTTGACGCCCATCAACAAATTTATCGACCTTCATAGTGAAATTTTTGATCAGATCAAGAGACTGGAACGTATTCATGCTCCTCGGTAGAGGTAAACTCACTGAGCTATTCTGGCACACAAGACCGAAGAAAGGGTGGGGATCAGACGTGAGCGCGAGTAAATGAATGGAACGAGATGTGACCGAGTTCTGACAGGAATGATTGGAAGGGTACCAATAAGGGGTGGAGCTCAAGATTTTACAAATGGCTCGAAACAAAGGTTCATCTCTATGTGCTTGCAATGGTACGGCCGAAATATAAGCAATCCTGTCATCATTATAAGAATGAGGACAAAGGGCGGTGTCAACTCCCTCTGGAATGTGCCACACACTCTACCTCTACGGGATGTCCACCGATGGAGAAGTGAGTGCTTTACCCTTCCCAGACAAGTCTGGTACCAGTTCACTAATCCTGTAGGGATGGAAGATGGAGGGCTTGATTGGCCTGGGCGGGGAGCCCGAACCAAGAACCTGGAGTCGGGTGTACGCGACAACCGGAACATCCTTCCACTGCGCTGTCACACGCCTTTCGTGCGATTACCACTACCGTTCTGTCTAGTATCTCGGAGTGCGCCCTAGGTGATTAATTTCCTGGTCATCAGTTCCTAATTGTAGTGGCTAGATCGATATCGGGATCCGTTGATCGACGTCGGGGCACGCCTTCTGAGTTGAAGCGATCCCTGAACAACGTTGGTGACACGTCTTCTAAATCTCGATGCATGAAGGATGACGTCTATGACACGTCTTCTTAATTCTGGAACGTGTGGCACGACGACTGCGGTACCTTCTCTGTATCCCGACGCAGTGGCGTGACGTCTATGACACTACTGAATTTGGACTCACATGGCACGACTTCTGGGACACAGTCTTCTGAAACTGAATGCACGTGGCATGACGTATAAAGCTCCTTGGGCAGACAGGCGGACAGGCGGTAGCCCTTTCACATATAAATAGTAGGAAATACGGTCATGCATCCATCCAACCATGTTCCTGGACCCCATCCTTGGCGAATATTTCTTCACCCATTTTTTTCAAATCGTTATTTTTCCACATTTTATATTCAAGTGGTTTTGGCATCAATTTTGATCGTAATATGGATCTCGACACTGGAACGGCAGCAGTTTTACCGACTATTGCGTTGATAGTATTCTGCGGTGGTTGAACCCGGGCACAATACACTTTCACGGATTACACATCGAGATGAACCCCCCCCCCCCATTTATTATCACAAGTGCAACAATGGGGGCATGTGTTATTGTTGCATCACAACGAGCTATCCTTCTTCTTTCAGCCCTATGATTCATACAACTGGGCTAACGTTTGTAGAGCAGTGGTAACCCGTAAAGCAACTACTAGAAGGAGTTATGGCGACGAAACCTTAGCCCTGCGACGATGTAAATTTTTTGAAAATCGATGTTTGTTTATTGTTTAGTGGGAATTGCCGGTGGAAGCACACTATATGGCGCGAAAGGAGAACTGTTGTCAAATAGTTTCACATTCGCCACAGTTATGTAAATTATCCTATAGAGCTTCCAAAGCAGCTCAAACTTGGCAAATCTAAGGAACACAAGCCATAACCAATGAATGTTGCTCGAGCGAGGTACGCATTTTTTATTATATACATACGTCTTAGGACGCGCTCAAAACAGTAAAAAACATAGTGGTAGCTGAACACTAGAAAGATGCCAAAACCGGAAAAACTAATGCAAGAATACGGCACATGATGTCGCGAAGGTGGCCAGCATTAGGGGGTGGGAATTCGCCAGCCAATCAGGCCACATCAAATACACGTGCCATTGAGAATGCGTGCGTACGTTGGTCTTCTGCTTGGCTGGCATGTGTTTCGTCGGTGCTCTGATTGGCTATGATCGGCTGATGCGCCTCAACTCCCAGTGCTGTTCACCTTCGCTACATGTAGCATTTATGTTCATGCCTATGATAGCCACCAAGGAATAAATCAGGAAAATAGACAATGAAGATATCTGTGCGATTGGCCATGAAATGATGTTTTAATTTTGTTTAGCAGAGAGCGGTATTCGCCTTGCACAAAACTAGCCCAGCATTTGTTTGTTTAAATAAAAGAAAATCATGCTCTATAATAACGCGCTAAGCGATGAGTCATACCATCGATTGGCGCCGCAGCAGAAATTATAAAATAGGGGAAAATCGGGGGAAAATTGCGACACGAAAATAGCGAAAAATACCCAGACGTCTTCTCTCTGCCTGGGAATTTCGGCCCTGGGGTAATCGAGGTCGCTGAACACGAATCTGAAGTTTGCTTTTGAAGTATCGATTGCCATCAATCGATATTGATCAAATTACGGTGCGGGAAAATAGCGGAAAATACCCGGACGTCTTCTACCTGCCTGGAAACTTCAGCCCTGGGGTAATCGCGGTCGCTGAACACGAATATGAAGTTCGTTTTTAAAGTCTTGATCGCCATCAATTGATATAGATCAAACTGTCGATTTTCTGAGGATGTCGTTCAGGCGGTTCGAAACTATACCCCTGGAGGTACTCGTGGTCGCTCAACACGAATCTGAAGTTCGCTTTTGGAGTATTGATCGCCATCAAGCGATATTGATCAAATTACGGTGCGGGAAAATAGCGGAAAACATCCAGACGTCTTCTACGTGCCAGGGGATTCGGAAGACGTGCGAGATACGTCGCATGACGTGCCAAAGACGTCGTTCAACGTGTTTGGGCATCAGGTAGACGTGCTGAAGACGTCGTCCAATGTGCCTGGGGATTCAGAAAATGGGCCGAAGACGTTGTCCGCTAAGGGTGGATCATTGAGGGGAACCAGTACAAGTAATGTGGAACCGGAACCGAGGGAGGACCAGTAGTGAGGAACCAATAGATCGCCCTAGCATACTATATACTGTACGTACTGCGAGTCTTTTGTACTCCTAGGTAAGGGAAAAAAGCTGTACAAGTAGAGCAGCTAGCTTGATGTGATTGTCCTTAGCTTAGTGATACTGCAACATCGCGCGAAGCGCGCAAGTGCGGGGCACGCCGATAGGCGTGACGGAGCACTTGTTAACATATATGCTGCTTTCAGCAAAACAAAAACGCAAAAAAAATCTTGTCGTAAAAAATATATGGCTCGTGAACGTTAAATGCACTTTAAATCATACTTCAACTCGGCTGATTTTCGCAATGCCGCTCCATTCTGTCCAATTTTTTTTATGATTGATGATTTAATTAATTTATTAATGTTTTAATTTATGATTTTTGATTTTTTATGATTTATTTTCATTTGCTCGCCAACAATTCGTTCGCACAGTCAAATTCTTCTTGGACTATGTATAAACGAGAAAGGTAACACGCCTTCTCAAAATTTTGCATGGAAATGACTTCAACGGAACCAGTGGTTTAATGATGTGGAATTTATGGTGGTGTTTACGAATTTAATCGCAGGCTCTTCTCAGCTAGCAGAAGGTACATATGCCTCTGATTTAACAATCCCTCATTCCTTGTTATACAGCCAATCATAGAGTTGTCATGTTTTTCGCTTGTTAGTTTTGCTGTTTTGTTATTGGCTCAAGTAAAAAAAAATCCGAATGGGGGTTGAAAGAACAACTGAAAAAAACACCTCGGTAAGCTGAATGCTTACAAAATTTCCGGCTTACTTTTCGATCTTTCTAGTAACATAGGTCGACCGAGAAGTGGCAGTTGATTGAAAAACTATTTCATTAAATCCAAAGAGGATGGAGTGCATGTATCTACATACATACATAGTCAAATTCTGTAAGGAAAATTGTGATACGGGTAGGATGAAAAGGGATTGCGCTGCGTCACACATGGTGTCTTCCATGCTTCCTATCCCATTCCAAGTGTGAATTCAGTGCGGTATTTACGTCGAGAAACCTTATCTTCGCTCTGAAATCTCCTTGCCGACTGTTTGTTGCTCCTTTTCTGGCGAATTCTTAATTAAAGACACTCTTGCGGTGCACCCTATAAAGCGTTTGCGATTTTTGTTCCCTTGAGAAAGAAAACAAAATCAGGTGCCTCGGCCATTTACGAATTAAATCGAGCAAGAACATTCCCTATTTTTTGAGCTATGTATGCCTTTATGCAACATGGCCTACAGGAATATATGCAATCAAATGAATTATTTTATAAGGAAAATTCGGTAGAAGTCGTGAGGTTGAGTAGCACTGGGAGGTGGGAGCACCCTAGAGCTAATCACAGCCATGTAGAGCACTGGCCGAACATATACCAGCCATTTAGGCTGCCTACCGTGCACGTTCTCTTTGAGTGGCTCGGCCATTTCACGCAGCCTGATTGGCTGACGCGTTTCCACTTCGCAGTGCTGCCCACTTTCGCGACGTGAACCGGAAATTCTGCTCAACTATGAGCTTCGGCTGAGTTTTTAAAGGCGATTGTACCAACCATTGGGCATGAAGATGAATGCGGAAAACGACTTTCCTATACCCGTTAGTGATGATGGGCGAGGTTTTTTCACTGATCAAGAAAAAGCAACTGCTCTGGCTGATTACGTTTCCAGCATTTCCAGGGTTTTCGCGGAAAAACTCAAGCGAAACGTTCTCCGGTTGGATAATTTTAATATCATCAGAAGTAAGTTTAGCGAGATTTGTTTCTCGAACCACATCAACTCGCGATTATTCTCAAGAATCTAAAGATGTCTGTTTCCGGAAATTACGATGGCATTCCTCAGAAAATGGTATTCTTCATCAGGGAAACCTTTTGCAAGATCACGGAAACGGCTGAAGGATAAAGGATAAAGGACGGCGTTACTCAATCCCTTCTGGGATGCGCCAGCGCATTCTACTTCCACGGGATGTCGTGGAGACGACATGAATGCGTATTTGGCCATACAATGACTTGCGTTGCTCAGCCGATGAGCAAGTCAGTAGTTTACCCTTTCCAGGCAAGTCTACTATCAATTCACCGACCCCTGAGTGATGGAAGGCTTGGTTGGCCTGGGAGAGAAATACGAACCAGGAACCCGGTATCGGACGTTGGGAATTATTGAACTGGTTCTACAGATTTCATACTATGTCAACGGAACAGCATGGTTTTTCCTGGAGTCACAACTTGTACGAATTTAGCTGATTCACTTTTCAATTTCACCCAAACCATCAACGCCGGGAAGCATGTGGACGCTATATAGTTTCTGCCAATTGAGCATCCTCAAAAGTCCCTGGAAGGAGTGCGAAGACAAAAAATGGGAAGCGAACTGTCCCTCTAAAGAGGCTCACTGAACTCAATGTAAGATCTTGTGGAAGGATGCGGAAAGCAGGTGACCAGAATTCCCATGACAAATTCAAGTTCAATAATGGCTATGGCTCCTGATCAACCGTGATTATTCCTTAGAACACCCTGTAGTCTCGTGTAACAATAGGAATAGCAGATGTCTGAATAAAAAAGGAACCTATAATTCGAGGTGCTCAGCATATCGTACGCCTTGGCATGTCTCCATCCTCCTGTAACCCTCACCTCCGCTGTCTTTTAGAAAAGCTTCGTAGCTTATCAAATCCACCTTCCTTAACTCAATATAATTGAAATTTCTGGAACTCTATGATGGTTGAATGACTAACTATGCACTCCATTAACATACATTTGGGAGATGGAACATTTTTTAGTTTCAGCGAAAAGGTTTTTTGTGAGGAGAATGTTTCATTTATTTATTTATTTATTTATTTATATTTATTTATATTTATTTATGCTTACTGTGATGCGCATCTAGTGAGAACAATTAAAACACAGGTTTCCCATAAAATGGAAGAGTATACAACAAACTCATGTAAACATAACCAGAACGACCTGAAAACTGAGAACTATTTAGAAATAACGACAATCCCTCAACAACTAGAAGTCGGCAATATGTGACCTCATTTCGAACTAGCTGTTCTCGAAGAAAAAAAAAACCATGCTTCCTTATTAATAATGAAAATAATAAAATAAAAAAATAAATAAAAATAAATAATAATATTAATAATAATATATTGGGTTGGCAGTTTAAAGAAAAAGTTCGCGGGAAGAAGAGGCTATACCATGCATTCCTCAGCGACAGGACATCCGAAAAATGGTGCCTGTATCAGGAAGTGAAGAAATCGGCCAAGAGGGCAGTGTCCGTTGCAAGAGCCACTCATTATGATAATGTCAACGAGAGACTTGAGTCGCGAACAAAAAAAATGGAAGGCTTGGTTGGCTTGGGCGCGTGGAGCGCAGTCGGAGGAGACGCCGGCTGTCGCCTGCACCTGATACCAGGTTCCTGGTTCGGATTTCCCGCCCAGGCCAACCAAGCCTTCCATCCCTCCGTGGTCGGTGAATTGGTACCAGACTTGTCTGGGAAGGATAATGCGCTGACTTGTACATCGGCTGGCCACCGCAAGTCATTGTATGACCAAATACACATTCAACTCGCCTCCACGAAATCCCGTAAAAGTAGAGTGCGTGGCGCATCCCAAAAGGGGACTGAGTAACGCCGTCCTTTATCCTTATCCTTATTTTATTTTAACTTCAAATTGGGACAATCCGCAGCCAAGGCAGCTCAACAAATCAACCAAGTGTGGGGGCCTAATAGTGTTGGAGAAAGCACTGTGCGCCAGTGGTTCAACAAATTTCGGACCTAAATTTCAGCCTCGAAGATGATCCCCGTAGCGGTCGACCTAGAGCAATCCTGGACAACGAATTGAAGGAATTGGTGGAAGCCGTGCCATTCCAAACAGTTCGCGGGATCGCGGAAGAGCTAGATGTCAGTGAAACTGGTGTTGCGGTTGCAGTGAAGAAGCGCTTCGGGAAAGTCAAAAAGCTCAAAAAGTGGGTCCCCACGAGTTGAGTGAGCCGCGAAAACTGTCACGTTTCACGATGTGTTCTTCCCTACTTTTACGCAACAAAACTGACCCGTTTTCGATCGATTTATCACTTGTGGTGAAAAGTGGATTCTATATGGTAACCGGAAACATTCCGGACAGTGGTTGGACGCGAAGGAACCCCTAGGCATTTTTCAAAGGCCAGCTTCCACTAAAAAAAGGTTATGGTCACTGTGTGGTGGTCAGCGGATGGTGTGATCCATTACAACTTTTTGGCACCAGGCCAAACGATCACAGCAGAGTCCTACCGTAAGGAGATCGACGAAATGCACCGAAAATTGCGTTAAATTCAGCCAGCATTGGTTAACAGAAGAGCCCCGATTTTTTTGCACGATAAGGCTCGCCCACACATTTCACAAATCTTTATTCGAAAACTGAACGAATTAAGCGTTGAAGTTCGCCTCACTCGCCATATTTTCCAGACCTCTCACCAACCACCACCACCTTTTCAAACACTTTCAGAACCTTCTCGCTGGTAACACCTTCACCAATCAAGACCGAGCCAAAACAGCTTTCGTGGATTTTGTCGAATCTCGACCGCCTAATTTTTTTTCGCAGATGGAGTAAGTCGACTGGTGGCCCATTGGCAAAAGTGTGGTGATTCGAACCAGGGGTGCACACAAAGTTTTGTGCGTTAAATTATTTCAACGAAATTTTTCAACGGAAATTTTTCTTAAATTTCCGGTAAATCGTTAAATTTCTTTAAAAATACAATTAGATGCAAACTATTATTTCAAATGAAAAAAAAACCAACGTGATATGAAAACGTTATATGTTCCATCCAACTTCAGCAGATCAACAACTAAAGTTCAAGGAATGGAGTGTAGCACTACAATGTAACTTAAACAATTCATTGTGAACAAAGTGTAGAGAGTAATAATTAAACCTCCGGCAACAACTATCTTCATGGTGTGGAATAACACCAGGTATGGGATTATCAATCAAGAAAACAGTACCTAGTAGGCTTGTGCTCACATCGACAAGGCATCTTAAAATGTAAGATTAGGGCTACTCCGACGTTCCTCCCTATTTCCTGGTTCTTTGCGAAACCGTTTTGTGTGACTGCTATGCGAGCGTGTACAGTGTCGATGCGGGCAGCAGCCCGCTAAGTACCGAAAGAACTAATAAAACTACAATTAAAAGCCTATCAGTGGAATGTTAACACGTTGACGAACCTACGATTTTCGCGTGCCCTGCGCGTGAGGCCAATCGATTTTTTCGTCGGAACTCTGACACGACATCGTGTCACACGATCCCACACTGCCGAAAGGGTGTGACACGGTCGTTGACGTGTTAACATTCAGTAAACAAGCTGACCAAATTTTTGTTAACAGGGCGCGTGTAGCGCTGTCAGAGGGGGTGCCATTTGCATGCATATCCTATACCAGGTTCTCGGTTCGGATTTTCCGTACTGCTAAGCAATGCTTGGCAACTCGACGAAAACCTTTTCTAGCTCCAATTGCATTATTTCCAAAAATATAAATGCGCCATAGAAGGCATGAGAATAGCATAGAAACATTAAAATATTCTTGCTGATTTCAATAGTTTTTTTTAGGAATAGGCCTAATTGGGAGGATGAGGCCTGCAATATTAGTGAAGACTGAGAATATTAGTGCAGAGTGAAGAACTTACTGAGGAAAAAGGTCCGTTAAAAATTCCGTTAAATTTCTGAACATTTCCGTCAAGTCGTTAAGCCGGATTTTAACGGAAAATGCCGCTGATTCGTTAAATTCATTAAATCGTTAACTGTTAAACGTGCACCCCTGATTCGAACGGTGCTTATTTCGACTAAATCCGATAAGATTTCAGAAAGTTACGGTAGTTCAAGGTGAAGCACTCAAAACGCTGAGAACTTTCCGGTCAACCTAATATTAGACATATGTGAAATACAAATCATTCTGCCATATAAAGCGAAGAATTCCGTATTAGACGTTATATAAAACAGCGAAGTAAGTTGAGTATCGATTCAGTAATAAACGAACGAACAGCGATTGCACAAATACCCGCCAAAGCTTTCTGGTCATCCTAATAGTCTTAGTGTTCAGAGGCTGCGAACCTTGTTCACCTTTGAGAAATGCACATCTAGACGTCTACAACCGTATGACATTCACATGTAACACAAGCTCACACATACACACGTATACACACTGCTGCTTCTTGCCGCCCGCCCACCTTCGTTCGAGGTGAAGATGGCGAAACCGAGGAGGAGGAGCAGAACAGCAGAGTGGAGGAGTGTCGTCGTCGTCGACCACCGTCCGATTTGCTACGTTTCGCAGTCAGCTTCTGCAGCCGTTTCACTTCCTCTTCACTGCGTAGACTCTCGATGGTGAACTCATTGGTTCATGGGGTTCATACCTGTGCTAAAAGGCTTTGATTTTATTTTCTGTGTTTTTTAAATTCTTTTTTTTCGAGAACCAGCTCAGTTAGCCCGGATGTTCTGGGGATGCTTTATTCCTCATCACTACTGAACAATAAATCTTATTCATACTGCTAGCCGTTTTGGAGATCGATTTTAAAGACGTTTTGCGCTCACTCCGACCTTTCAGCTTTGTTGCTTTATTTCCCAGCTTCTTCTGATGTTGTCATTCTGAATGTATATCCATGAAATTTATGTGTTCTCTATCTCATTTTTGCTCCGATAAGGCTATAATGCACTTTTTAGGTAATGCCACGCATCAAATTATTACTGCTGGTAGCAGTAATTATTAGTAGCTATCATGTACTGGCTAGTCGGCGGTCTACACACTCAGAAGACGATACCACCGGGAAAAGCTCGTTGACGTTTGTCTTCGATATCACTGGATCCATGTTTGACGATCTGCTCCAGGTTCGAGAAGGAGCGAAGAAGATCTTCCAGACCGTCACGCAGCAACGGGAAAAGTTGATTTATAACTATATCATGGTACCGTTTCATGATCCATGTGAGTTTGAATTTTCTCTATAGCAAGCTTGATAGTAAATGTAATCTTCTATTCGAGTTGAAGAATCCTTTGAAGAAGTTGAACGGAAAAATCCGAACGAATAAGCGCTGCTACACCTACTAATACTACACTCACGTCATTTGAAACTTGAAATCCTTAATCTTCTTTACTCTACGATTTATTTACTTGTTTTTTCTTCGACTTTTTTCTTCTGGGAGACACTGCAGCTTGTAACCCGACTTCTCCTATCAAACCATCTGCCTGAAAAGTGTCGAATTTGATGTGAAAATAGTAGACGTTCTTCAGTTCGACGGCGAAATGCCGATGACATATAGTTGTTGTGTGATCTTGTTCGTAGATAGGTGATATTTTGATGTTCAAACCTCGCAGAGAGGTGGGTTTGCCCTTTATTCACCTTAGCCACTGCATTGCTTGAGGTTTTAACGCCAAATACAATGAAGGAGACCTCTTCAGAATTTTTGAAATTAGGGAAGAGCGACACGGCTTCATTTCTATGGAAAGAAATATTTTCTGTAGCATTCCACATGCAGTCCACTCTGAATCTATCGTCATGCCGAAGAACTAGACAAATGTATCGAGTTGAATAACTAGCGGATGTGCTTTTTAAAATTATTAATAGGCTAAATCAAATATTTTCTTCACCACGGTTTAAATAATACACTATTGATGGAAATATATAAAATATAGTAAGCATAGTAAGTAGATATAGAAGATATAGCAAGTAATACACTATTGTGGAGATTTTATCGATAACCATGGCTTAGTCGACTTCTACGGATTTTTTTGAAGCCAGCCGGGTGTAATTTGATTTCGCTGATAATTTCTTGCTCTCCTCCAAAACCAATCAGCTCGCATCCGATATATCCGATACTGATTTTCCTCGTTACACTTATAGAACCACATTTTTGCCCATTTTTTAAAATTCTCTTCTCACTTTTATAAAGAAGCAAGCTCTGGAATCCGACAATGATCCTTAACCTCAGTCCTTCTAATCATTTCCGACATACACACATGTATGAGTTTTATGCCGGTCTAGTTTCAATAATTTTTTTTCTTTTTGCAGTAATCGGTTCAGATTCTGGAGATTTTATTCATAAATCATGTCCAGTCTATTTTTGGATCGGCTAAGGTGGAGCGATTTCGTTCTCAAAAGTAGTAGGATAGTATACTGGTCCCGTTGCCAAGAGAGGAGGGAAGCCAAGCTTCGCAGCTTAACAATGGATACACGTTTTCCACTGATTTTGTTGAGAATAAGTCGGCTAGATGTACTTTAGAGGGTTCTGTTGTTTCGTCTAAGGGTCTAAGGGTCGTCTCATCAAGAATATTTTATTCTTGATGAGCGCTTTTGTGTAGGTGACGATTAGTTTCAGTCCTACTTAGACGTTTTGTCCCAAAGTCAGAATTGAGCAACCATTTCATACACATTCAAGAACTCAAGCTCAGGCTATTAAATTAGTAAAAAATAACAAAATCTGCCTCGAAAACTCATGGCATGTGTAGAAAAGGAATGTATATTCGAGCGACTGAAGTGAGGATGAAAATACCACGATCATCTAGTCGCAATTGAGAATTCGGTTTGCTAACAAATTTAGAAGGCTGAATATTCCTCAATATTTCATAGTCATTGTATGCTTCTTATCCTTTCATTTCGTTGTACTGCTTACGCTGTATTTGTGAGCTGATTTTTCAATCAATCGCCAAAAAACGATAGAGTCAGAAAATAAGTAACAGCAGGCCTTATCCGTGAAAATTTTTCTTACACACCCGAGAACTCAAATCATTTCTAAATTAATCAAAAATCGAACATTACCTTTGAAAACATATTATATGCATAGCAAAAAAAAATGATGATAAATTTGAAGGAAGAGCTTCAAAAATTTAGAAATCGAATAATAATAGAAGAAAGAAGTGTAAAAATGACGATGAATGTAAGGAGAGGTGGCCACCACGCTGGGCAGGTAATTGCAATTGGGAACGTGGTTTATTAAAAAATGGATCGATCCTAGTCGAGGAGGGGAGAGGGTGGTTACCAATTTTATCGTCTCATTCCACGCAACCATATCCCCTGAATTTGAATGAAGTGCGTCGAACTATGGGATAGCAGCCGAAGTCATCGAAGAAACTGAAGCTTGGGGATGGAGACGTAAACCACCATGCACCCCTCCCCCCTCCCCTTCCCCCGCCGTTTTAGATAGATCCTAACAAAATTATAGGGCTGAATAGAGTCAATAATTGATTACGTTTCGCAATCGTTTTGTACTTCATATCCCTTCAGTACTTCGCTAATATTTGGCTTACCCAGTTTATTTTCTAGAATAGAACGGAATGACATGGTGATGGCCTTCAAAATTCTCACTGGAAGAGCTTCACTTTGTTCAAGCAGTCTCTTCTCGGTTGCTAATTCTATGTGTCGGATTCATCAACAATTAAACCTGTGGGTACGCGGGGTATAAGGGATAGAGATAAAATACGGGTCAGGTAGAGATAAGGTAAGAGTCAGAGACGCAGGCTTCAGCGTGGGTATCTCTACCCCCTATACCCGCGGGTTAGTCGTTGATGAATCCTGCCCCAGAACGAACGAGAGGTTCCAGCTTTAAAATCACGGCTCCGTCCTTTCGGAAACAAGTTAGGGCCAAATTCGTTTCTCTACGAGTAGTTCCTTTGCTCAATAAAACAATTAATGAGAACTTGCTACACCTTTCACTTATGTAGTTCTTTCAAAGGAAGGACCAGTAGAAATGCGTTTGCAGAGGTGTCCGAGCTTTTTAGGGGGTTCTTGGTTGTGGCTGTGTTATTTTGGCTTGCTGTTCTGGTTGTCTTTGTGCCACGTAGACTCCAGCCTACGTCATAAATAAATAAATAAATAAATAAATAAATAAATAAATTCAGTTTGATGTTCTGATTAAGCTATGTTTGTGAGATAACCATTTCATTAACTAAGATAGAACAAACTAAAACAAGTTGAAGCTATAAACAACCTACTTAAACTATATTTGCTGAACGTGAGTTGTCCAAGGAAAATTTCACAAAAAAAAATTCAAATTTTATTAAAGAAGGTTCGCTTCTTCACTTCCTTCATACGAATCTCCTTCTTGGCTCCAAAATTTGCTGATTTTTTCTGCTCCGATTCGACCAGAACTAATCTCGTTGTGATCATTTCGACTGCTGAGGCCGGCGCCGCCGAGCTGGTGTCCAGTTCGCGGCCGTCGCCGGCTTCTCATCGACCGATTGGTCCGAACACGTGATATATGGCCATTAATTATCACGGATCCAGAGGCAAACCTTAACACAGACTAATGAATGGATGTGTCGGAGAGAGACGGCGGACTCGTTGGAGTCAGCTGGGGGCCTATGAATAGTCGCCGCTGGAAGTGAGTGAATTTCGTGCGTTTCAGATCTGGGAGAGATCATCAACACCACCGATGCGGCGTTCTTCATGCGACAACTCGCCAAAGTCTATGTGCATGGTGGTGGAGACTGTCCGGAGAAGACCCTTACTGGTAAACACTTGCTGACTTTTCCTATATTCATCGAAAAATTTACGAAAAATCTGGTGATCGGAGGAAGTTACCTCCAACCCTCTTGCTGTCAGCTCTCGTAGATTTTCAGCTTTTTGAACATACCCCCGCCCGATTGCAGCGGATGAGATGAATTACTGGCTGAGATTTCGAGTGTGAATCCGCTCGAGGAAGAAATTCGCGAATGAAACTTGAGACCTCTCAGAGTAGTCAGATAGCTGGAGAAGGTGTCGATGTAAACTAGTCGGGCAGCTGACCCCGTCTGCACGTCGCTGAAATGTCGTGAACACGAGGAGAATTTCTCCGACTGTTGAAATGTTCCTAAAGGTCGATGGTATCGTGCTCTGTGAATCATCGAAATGAGCGGAATTGGCGTATGCATTCATTTCAATAGCCCGTTTTTAAGGAAAAGCTACAACTTGTGATAAATAGTTGTGGAAAATAGAGGGTTACCTACAGGGTCAAAAAATTAGTCGATATAGGCCGTCTTTACGGGGCCTAAAAATGAGTCGATGTATGTCGTCGTTCAAGGAACGTTACACAACGTCTAAAAAGGAACGCTGCACTATAAGCGTCTTTATATTAAAACGTGTGGTAGCATAGTCGGCGAGACGGTAGCTGTCGCATGCACCCAATTCCAAGCTCTTGGCTCAGACTTCCCGCCCAGGCCAACCAAGCCTTTCCTCCCACCGGGGTCGGTGAATTGATCCAGGCTCGTTTTGGAAGGATAAAACACTGCCTTGTCCATCAGATGGTCACCACAAGTCATTGTTTAAACATAGTACGCTTACAATCCTGTAGAACTGGAATGTGCGGCGCATCCCCAAATAGATTGATTAACGTCATGCGTTATGCTTTATCCTTTATTGAGATCACAAATAAAAATTGCCATTAGTTAATTTCACTGCACATCATATTGTTATGCTCAAAAAATTGTCGAGTATTCGAATGATTTCGAATGCTTGAAACGTTCATGCACCGATTTCGAATACGCACCAAATCGGGATTTTTTTTTCGAATATGCGAGCTTGAGTACATCGAAAAACGCGACTTTTTCAAATAGCAGGGGTTACTTTCCTCTTCTTGCATTACATTAGCAGTAACTGTATTTAAAAACTTTAGAAACCACAGCGTTAAGCACAGTTTCATACACATTATACCTGTAGATGCGGACGTCTATCCCTGCTGAAACTGAGTTAAAAATACCAATTATTGAGTTTTATACATGTGGGTATAGTTATCTAGATGTTCAAAGCTACCACAGGATCTATCCTAATCGGAAAGGGAGGCATATAGCAATTTTCGTCTCCAATCCCTTGCTACGAAATTTCTACGAGAGCTTCGGCTGCTGTCCCATGATTCGAGGGTTTTCCTTTAAATTTAGAGGATATGGTTGCGTGACATGGGATGACGTCCACAACTGATACTTTACGGTTGCCCCTCCCAATTAGGATAGATTCTTACCACGCTTTCTGCAACTGTATCAATGTCGTTTATTTTAGGAATACTTAAAGCGCTTGAAATATCGCTCCCTTCGTCTTTCATTTATGTCTTCACTGATGCCAGATCCAAGGATTACGATCTCGAAGACACCGTTCTGAACATGATCCAGGAGAAGCAAAGCTCGGTATGTATCGATTGCCTACACGCATTTTTGAGTGCAACTTCCAAATAAATAAAAATATTGATTGTAAAGGTACGAGAGATACGTGGCGACGTCACTAATTATTGTTTCATAGAATCTTTTCAAACGTAGCATCGTATTTCAACTTATATAGCATGCCCTGTTCATATTAATGAAGTGATTGCAGAAAGGGCATGCTTCACTTGAAGATATTGTTGATCCCTGGAGATTCTCCTCGTTTTTTTCTATCATTTCTCTTCTTTTTTCATTCCTATGTACATATGGAAGCGTATACCGGAGTCTACCAAATGAAACGTTACTACTGCCTTTGTCTATTGCTATAACTTGTGACTTACAACTCTTTAACTCCTGTCCATGTAAAATTCAGCCCTTGTCCTTGGTTTCAGTTCATAGAAAGAAAAAATTAATTTTTTATGAAAAAATCGAGCGGTTGTAAAGCAAACTATTTTTTAAAACTATCCTTGTTGAAACTGGCTTTCATATTTTTTAATTCTTTTGTTCGAAGCTTACATAATGGCCAGTGCGCTCTAACGTAGATAGGGCTCACGACGAGCTTTGTAAAACTCAAGGGTAAAGCAAGCTTGATATTCTTTCAGAAGGAAACTTTATATAACTTCATGTCGCAAATATAAACAAAGATACCGTACATGTTGTAAATTCAAGTTAGTTTTCAAATTAAAAAAAGAAAGAAACTAGGGTAGACGTTACTCATAAGAAAAATAACCATAAGGTTTTGTTCTTGTTATTCTCGTTAGCAATTCCTAGTCGATTTTTTTTTGGTATTCGCTCTATTTGCACTATCAACTTCAGGTAGTATTCGTGATGACTGGTGACTGTGGAAACAGGACGCATCCAGGATTTCGAGTTTACGAAAAAATTGCAGCTGCATCGTTCGGACAGGTGATATTAGAAACCAGACTCTCAAAGGAAGGTTTGGTTTTAAAATGTTTCATTTTAAGGTGTTCCATCTGGAGAAGAGCGACGTGTCTGTTGTTTTGGAATACGTCAGACATGCTGTAAAACAGAAAAAGGTATTTGAATGTCAAATTTAGGCAGCCATCTGTTAAGTGAGCCCAACCACAAAAATGGAAGCGTTTTCAAGCTTCTTTCGCAACAGATCCTGGAATTATAGTAGCTATTTATTTTTGTTTTTAATTCTTTTTGGTTTTCGTTTTTCATTACTTTCGTACCTTCTTCAACAAAAACTGTGCGTTTTCATGTTTCATGTACATTTTTGTGAATGTTCAAATACTTGAGTCCTATTTTTGTATGTGCACTAATGGAGACAGGCTACACTTGCCCTAAATCTGTTTTTGCCGCTTCATAGTTTTTTTCTAGCAGCTCTAAATTATTCCTCGATTTTTTGCAGCGTTTTTTTAAATTTTAAAGTCCTTCCTAACATTCCTGCTTAACAGTATTTTAAATTATTTGTTGTCTTCTTAACATTTTTCGTAGTCCCAGACTGTCACTAGACTATCTATTGACTTCCTATGTTGTTCACTTCTTTGCCAGAAATTGTGGTAATGGTTCACGTAGTTTTTTATTTTTAATTTTTCGGGCTTCATAGTTGCTCTATTTGTTTGGTTAAGTTGACCTGTCCGATTTGGGTAGACTGAATTATTTATGTCCTGTTCGGGTAAACTGAATTATATCACCGAAATAATTAGAGTACTGCCTCCTTGCTATATTATTTTTCAAAATTGATTTTTTGCAGATTAATCAATTTTTTCCTGCTCATGTTATAGCATTCAGAAACTCAAATCTGATGTATGTTATGCGTAGCAGTATCAGTGATATTTCAACTTTTCGTTCTCAAATTTTCTCGTTTTGTTAGCCCAGGTTAGATTGTATAAATTTTTTTCAGTGCAATATATTTTTTCACTTTCGAAAAATATCAACATGGCTTCGTTCTTACCTCTCTCTTATATTCTTATTCCTTATTTCTAATTCTTATTCTTTTCTGATTTATAAACATCTATTTAAGGTTCATGTGCTCTACGAGGTGAGAGAACGCGGTGGGACCATGGTGCGGAATGTTCCAGTCGATCACTTCATGACTGAGTTGACGATATCCTTGTCTGGAGACAAGGACGACGAGGATGTTCTCGACATCACATTGAAGGATCCTTTAGGTTCATACAAAGAGTGAACCATTTCTTAGCGTTGAATCCAGTGACAAAACTTAGCGTTTTTCTTAAAAGTCCTGTAGTTTGAGGGCCTCATTTGAACTGCTGTTAGAGAGTATGTGGTAAGGAAGGAAAGAGAAGAGAAGGAAAAAAGAAAAAGAAAAATGGTATAGGTCGCGAAGGTGGGCAGCAGTGTGACGTGGGAGCACGCTAGCCAATCATAACCAAGCAGATCGCCGACCGAACACATGCTAGCCAATCAGGGAACCAACCGCACACTTCTTCTCTAAACGGCATGTTCATTCGATACGATCTGATTGTCTGGCGCGTTCTCACCTCCCAGTGCTGCCCACTGTCGCGACATGTACCGTTCTAGGCCTTACAACGTCTACGAAAATAAAATCAAAGATTCCTTAGTGTTTTAGGGTTTTAAAGTTGTTTCGAATTCCTTAGGCTGTACAAACTCTTACTTCCATATGTAGCAATTGTGCGTGCGTCTAAAAACGTTTCCGTAGTGAGCCAGTACGTGGTTTCAGGATTCATGGTGGACAAAAACGTCTACAGTCAGGAAGGAGGAACCATAGATCTGAAGAATGTGAAGTTAATTAGACTGAAAGATCCACAACCTGGAGTTTGGCAGGTCTGTCTTTATGGCCACAATGCCTCGCCCATCCCACTGGCTAGGCAACAATAACCTCAAATTTTGCAGGTGATCACAAACTCTCGGTTGAAGCACACAATTCGAATTTTCGGACACGGCAGTATCGACTTCAAGTATGGATTCGCGACGAGGCCTTTGAATCGGATTGAGCTGGTACGGAACGCTATGACATAGAGCTTCGTCCTATGTCTCAAACACCTTCTGCTCACTTTCAGGCACGTCCTCGACCTGTGGCTAACCAGAAGACCTATCTGTTAGTGAATATGACCGGCTTGCTACCACCTGGAACTGTTAACCACATTTCACTTCTTGATTACTTTGGTTAGTTCTCTTGTTTTTTTTTCTATGCAAGCAAATTTCAAATTCATGGAACTTCTTTGGTTTTTGATTTTGTAACCTTCGTTACGGCTGAATGAATTTGGTACAGCTTCCGATTCAATTTATCGGCTCAAAAAGTCCATTTTCTATTGTTTCAACAAGCTCGGTTACTAGACATTCGATCTGACACCGATTCGGATAATTCGGATTCCTATTTTTTCAAACCCCGGTTAGAACGATAGCGCGAACAATGAGATTTCTGAATTGCTCAGATCTTAGAACGTTTCAGATCGGGGTGATTTTCACCAGATCGGATCTTCAGAAAATTCAGACAGCAGATTTCCATCAAAAATCTGATGTTCTATCCGATTCGGATATCCGATGTGAGCTTCAAAGATAAATCAATCGTTTGGATCACAAGAAAGTCCTTCTTGTTGATGCTACTCTCATTTGAATCATCTCAAGATCCGGTGCTTTTCAAAAAATGCTATTATTTGCATAATTTTTTTAAACCGAGTATTTCAAGGAAATAGCGAATTCGGAGTATCCGAATCGATGTCGGATCTGATATCTATCAGCTAAATTTATTTACACCTTCTTTCTTTAAAAAAATCCGAAAAAACTGGAAATCTCGCCATTTTCGATGTATAGATGCAAAATAGATGCAGCTGTTTTGCAAAATTTGCAGTCCAATATTGATCTTATTGAAGATGGTGCTTCGTAGAAAAAGGAATCATGAACAAATAAGAAAGCAATCATTAAAAATGCTTAATTTTATATTTTAAATAAACCCTTGGTTCAAATTTACAGGCAACGCAATATATACCTCTAATGCAACTCTTCAAAGAGATACACAGCGAATGTATTTTGTTGGACCACTCGTTCCACCCAATGATCTGTTCTTTGTGCAGGTGAAGGGATTCGATCAAGACGTGAGTTCAGCAATAAAAGTGAATTAAACAACACTGAAGCGGTTCTGCTAGAAGGTGCTGATCATTCTAGGGCTACGAATATCAACGAATAGCTCCAACAGCCATTGGAAGCGTAGCCGTTGGCGGTCCTCGTGCGTACATGAGCCCCGTCACTACTGTGTTCACCGCGACGGTGAGCGATTCAGAATAAAAGGATAAAGGACGGCGTTATTCGACCTCTTTTGGGATGCGCCACGCATTCTACTTCTACGGTATATCGTGGAGGCGATTTGAATGAGCTGTTGGCCATACAATGACTTGCGGTGGCCAGCCGTTGAACAAGTCAGCGTTTTATCCTTCACAGACAAGTCTGGTACCAATTCACCGACTCCGGAGGGATGAAGGTTTGGTTGGCCTGGGCGGGAAAGCCGAACCAGGAACCTGGTATCGGGTGCACGTGACAGCCGGCACCTTCTCCGACTGCGTTACACTGGCCCATCGATTCAGAATATCTACTGCATTTTCGATTCGTTAGGAAACGTAACGTACCCAGTTGATAAGGAAGGAAGCTTTCTTTATAATCGTCCTGTCGAACGAAGGCAGTCTAGGGCGTAAACATTATTA
The DNA here is from genome assembly GCA_947359475.1 of Heligmosomoides polygyrus bakeri. Taxonomy (NCBI): domain Eukaryota; kingdom Metazoa; phylum Nematoda; class Chromadorea; order Rhabditida; family Heligmosomidae; genus Heligmosomoides; species Heligmosomoides polygyrus. The sequence continues at coordinate 87,776,242 of OX375870.1, forward strand.
GCTCTTGCTGCAAATGCTGGAGTTGTTAACCTTGTCTTGGTTTTCCATTTTTATTTCGTTCTGGTTCCGTTATTTTATAGCATCTCTACGCTTCTTTGCTGAGCCATCGGAGTAATATTATGAAATATGGTCTCCTCTGAAGTAGCGGCGAAACTTAACCTATTTATTTTTTATGTAGTTTTAGTTGAGTTTTAGGTAGTTTTAGCTATCCATTTTAATAATAATTGCTTATTACCCCCGTATAAGACGTCGTGAGGTAACAAAATGTAATGGATAGCTGCAGAATACACCGCATTCACAACACTACTAAAGGTAGTAAAACAACGGGCGCGTGTAGCACAGTCGAAGGAAGTGCCGGCTGTCGCCTGCACCCGATACCAGGTTCTTAGTTCGGATTTGAGCCTAGGCCTACCAAGCCTTCCGTACCTTCGGGGTGGGTGAATTGCCAGCAGACTTGTCCGGGAACGATAAAGCGTTGATGTGTTCATCGGCTGGCCACCGCAAGTCATCGTATGGCCAAATATGCATTCAAATCGCCTCCGCGACAACTCGTAGAAGTAGAATGCCTGGCGCATCCCAAAAGTCATTGACTAATGCCGTTCTTTATCCTTATCCTTTATTGTAGGACGCCAACCTGACGTGTTCTGTCGAAAGTGCCTCTCCGTTTACGTTATACTGGAAGAAGGACGATCAACGCATTGGTGGACCATTATTTTATCAGTGAGTTGTTGTATTTACGCTTCATATGGACTTCCTTCACTGAATATCAACTAGCACCATCGTTCAGTGAGCTTGCTCTGAAGCGAATAAGATTGATGCTTCTTTTAACTATTTCATTTCGCGTAGACAATGCGTTTATCCACTACTTAGTGGCTCTAGTCGAGAGTTTCTAAGCTTGGCATACCCGAACACTTTCTTGATAAAGATACGAAAATGCTACAGAGCCTGAGAGTTTTAATATTTCTCCGCTATATTTTGTGCTATTGTTGATTAGCTCTTTACGAACTTACTCCGAAAAGAGAGTTAAGATGTACTGTAAAATTAGCAGTGGTTTCTTAACCTTCCTCTATTTCTACATACATAAATCTGAAAAGCCCAATTCGGGCTGTTCCATGGTTGAAAAATCCGATTTAATACGTTGACGATCGTGTGGCACGATGTTACCCTTTGGGCGGCGTGGGACCGTGTGACACGATGTTGTGTCACAGTCTTCCAATTTTTTTGTCTTGTTGGATTCAAATCTTTCTATACGAATTTTCTGTGTTGTGTGTACTTCGTCTTTACACAGTGTTGTAAAAAGTTTGTTCCACGGAAACAATTTTCGGTTACTAATTTATTGAGCATTTCAACAAGTACTAGCTTCAAATTGGTGAGTGTTCCTACGCTGTACCGTTTTACATGTGCCTGTACCACATGTTTCAATGAAATGAAATGAAATGAAAAAAGCCCTCGATGTTTCAAAAAAGCAATTGGTCCCATGCGCCAAACTCGCGAAAGTCGCGTTGTGGGTTATTTTATTTGCTTCCTATAGCGAATAAATCAGGGGATTAATGAAAACTTTTTATACCATAGTTCCATGTGTCTAATAAACTGAATCTTACGTGCAATGTTGTTTTTTCACCTTATCTATTAGGGGGGCCAAAAGTAATGAGACACCCCATGCCGTGTCCATATATCTCGTGGCTGGAGTCTGGTTTCGTGCTTGTCGTATTTGTATGTTTGTATGCTACTTACTGATGCCCATCTGAGAAGTTACAACTTCCGCCCTTTCCAGAAGCATGCCAAAACCGTAGTCTGTCTCATGCCGAAACCCCAGTCTGACGGGTCGACCTGTGTCGCGCAAATCTCACCCAATTCCCAACCCCGAGCAGCCTGGGCTCAATATTCACGCAGGATGAGAAGTACGTCTTCTACCTTAACCCTGCCAAGCAGCGAGTCTGGGTGAGGCCTGGTGAATTGTTACCGACCTTCGTTCGGCGAGATGTACACGGCGAGAAGCATCTTTGGAGCTTTTGGGTCTGCGCCCATGGACCGGTTTACCGGAAGCTGTTTCCCAAGAGCACCACGATGAACTCCAAGGCCATGGTGAACGAAATAGAAGAGATGGGCCGGCGACTCGCTCTTATTCATTCGCAGCGCTTCAAGAAGGTTCTCCTCTTCGACAACGCCGCACCCCATCGGGAACAAGTAACCACGGATAAGCTTGGCCAGCTGGGCTACGTTCACGTGCCTCACCCACCGTATTCGCTGGACATCTCTCCATGCGACTACCACTACTACTTGAGCCTACAGGACTTCCTAGTCGGAAGGGACACAAGAACCCAAGCAGTCCTTGACAACCATATCGAGCAGTTGATCAACACCAGGCCCAAGCAGTTCTGAAAGGATGGGATCAGGAAGTTGGCTGAGCGATGGCAGCAAGGTCATTGCCCTTAATGGCAAATACATTCCTCAGCATCGTTGAATTGTAATTGAGTTATGAAGAGATAAAGATTTTTTTCATTTTGTCTCATTACTTTTGCCCCCCCCCCATAGTTCGTGTGGGCTCGCTGTGGCGCAGCCGTATGAGGTGCCCAATGTCACGTACACCCAGAGGCAAAAGTCTTGATTTGGGTCCCTTTAAGACCAATCAAACTTTCGGTAACTTAGGTGGAATGGCACGTGGCTTGTCTGGGAAGGATGAAACACTGACTTATACGCGAGATGCCACTTCAAATCATTGTATAGGTCAGATATCCACCACTATATAATTGAGTTAGCTCCCTGCCTGTAGATGGTGAGGCGTATCTCACTCAGGTTGGGAACCTGGCTGAGATACGCCTCGCTGAAGCACGCTCAATCTCATGGAACCCCTTGCGATGCCTCAGCGTACCTCGCGCGGGCAACGTCTGCCGTTCAACATGGGATGTTGTTACAGCAGAGGACGCGTAGCCTCCTCCTGCTTGACAAAACGGCGTTGCGCGCGTTTCTGAGTGCATGAATCCAGAAGACGGGTCCCTTTCGTTGCACAACAACCGTCTGGAGTCAGAAGAAGCGAAAATAAAGGATCCACCACTATATAATTGAGTTAGCTCCCTGCCTGTAGATGGTGAGGCGTATCTCACTCAGGTTGGGAACCTGGCTGAGATACGCCTCGCTGAAGCACGCTCAATCTCATGGAACCCCTTGCGATGCCTCAGCGTACCTCGCGCGGGCAACGTCTGCCGTTCAACATGGGATGTTGTTACAGCAGAGGACGCGTAGCCTCCTCCTGCTTGACAAAACGGCGTTGCGCGCGTTTCTGAGTGCATGAATCCAGAAGACGGGTCCCTTTCGTTGCACAACAACCGTCTGGAGTCAGAAGAAGCGAAAATAAAGGAAGCAATGGCCACATCGTCGTCGTACGACAACTGGCCGCATTCAGAACTCAGCATTATCCCATGTTGAACGGAGAACTTTACTGCTGCAGCAGAGGAAGCACAACCTCCTCCTGCTTGACGCAGCGACATCTGCGCGCGCTTCTGAGCGTCTGAATCCAGAATACGGGTCCCCTTCGTCGCGCAACAAGCATTTGGAGTCAGAAGAGGTGACACCGTCGTCGTACGATGACACCGCTTCCAGAATTCAGCATTATCCCACGTTGAACGGCAAATTTTACCCGCGCGAGATACGCCTTTGCGTACCTCTCACGGGCAACGTTTGCCGTTTAACATGGGATGTTGCAGCAGAGGAAGCGCAGCCCTCTCCTGCTTGACTCAGCGGCGTCTGCGCGCGTTTCTGAGCGTTTGATTCTGAATACGTGTCACTGACGGCTGCCTTGAGCATGGTTGGACCACTAAGGGGTGGTGGAGAAGGGAAGTAAGGGCCCTTTAGAGTGAACCAGGTGAGCGTCCAGGAAGGAGAGGAACAACCTGAAGGAGGGACCGGGGCGGGGAAGCCAGCAAGAAGAGACCAGTAGGGGGTCAATAGTGAAAACAAGGAAGTGGGCCAGGGGTTGGGACCAGGAAGGTGGGGGGGGGGGGGGGGGAGACCAATAAAGGCGGACCAGCAATTAGATCTAGAAACAAGAAACGAGTGAGGGGGAAGCTGGCGCCCGGATTCGGAAGACGTGTACACAGTGGAGGGGCCGAAGTACTGCGCAGCACAAACCAATGATGATACTGGACGGTGTGGAGAAAATGTCTATGATGAAAGGTACCGAAGTGGTGAACGGCTTGATGCCCATGAAGTACGCAGCAGGTCCTAGATGTTAGCGAATTTTAAGTTTGACAAAAGCTACCTTCTTTAAGTCAGTGATGGTGCAAAGTCGCGCGAAGCGCACAAGTGCGAGACACGCCGTTAGGCGTGTCGGAGCACTTGTGTACTTATATTGCCCCACGATATCCCATAGGAGTAGAAGGCGTGGCGCATTCCAAACAAGGCTCGATTATTGCCGTCGTTTGTCATTTACCCTCTATTTTTATTTGACTTGATTCAATTCTTATCTATATTACGTGACAGCAATTTATACTACATAAGAGTAAAGGATAAAGGAAAGCGTTAATCAAACTCTTTTGGATTCACCAAGGTTTCTACTTCTACGGGATGTCATGCAGGCGATTTGAATGCGCATTTGGCCTAAACAATAGCTTAAGGGAGCAGCCGATGAAGAATCCAGTGTTCTATCATTCCCAGGTAAGTCTGCTACCAACCGTCCGATCTTGGAGGGATAGAAGGATTGGCTAAGCTGGGCGGGAAATCAGAACAAAAAAAAAACTGGAAACGCGTGCACGCGACAGCAGGCGCTTTCTCGAACTGCGCCACCACACGCACTTTAATAATGTAGATAAAGGATAAAGGACGGCATTACTCAATCCCTTCTGGGATGCGTCAGCGCATTCTACTTCTACGGGATGTCGCGGAGGCGACATGAATGCGTATTTGGCCATACAATGACTTGCGGTGGCCAGCCGATGAACAAGTCTGCGCTTCATCCTTCCCAGACAGGTTTGGTACCAATTCACCGACCCCGGAGGGATGGAAGGCTTGGTTGGCCTGGGCGGGAAATCCGAACCAGGAACCTGATATCGGGTGCACGCGACAGTCGCGCCTCCTCCGACTGCGCTACACGCGCCCAATAATATAGATGCCAGGATAAATATCAGTGTTTCAATAAAATCATTATAATTAAGCAATGGAAGAAAACACTTCGTGAAATCTCTCGAAGAACTCTTCTTTCAGGATGACCGACACCGCTATCTGGAATATTCCGGAAGTTACGATGGCCGACCTTGGAGAGTATTACTGCGTTGTTGTCAGCAACAATGGTAACCACTCAGTGAAAACGTTCCTAGATATACGAGGTAAGCTTTTACTTTAATAAGCCACGAAGTCTGTCCTTGTCTAGATGTCGTACCTTTCCCAGGATGAAAGGTTTCCACAGTTGTTGCTAGATCATGGGCGTCTGAAAAGGAGACATACATATCTGGCCTATTGATAGATCCATGGGAGTGTGAAAAGGAGACGTGCATATCTGGCCTGTTTTCATCCATGACCTAATCATTCACAGCAACCTTGATCTGGAAGTCGATGCGCATGACATGAACTAAGCAGGGTCATCCTTCTGTTCGTTCAAAACCTTCTTCGGTTCATCCCCTTTCTTCCTCTTCATTTCTTAATTTTCGCACTTCTTCAAGTTTTCTTCAATTCAATGGCATTTTGAGGGCGTTCCTCGACTGGGGATGTTATGGAAGCTAGCAGTTTTGACATCTTCCACAGTGTTTGGTGATCCTAGAAGATCTGTATCCGGGGCTCGTTGAAATTCTTTTCGAACTTCTATCTGCTATCGCCTGTCCTGCGTTCAATGTTTTGCCGATTGCTTTTCAGGATAGTTCGAGTGGACTGGGTGTTAGAGGGTATTTTTTACTGTGCGATTCTAGTTTGAAGAGGCGAACTGCAATTATAACAACTCCTTCCCTTTTCCATGCACTACCATCTCTCACTTGATGTAGCCTGAGCCTCCTCAAACTACGAGGTGCTCAATGGGCCCTGAGGATATTCGGGGGAGAGTTGGAAGTGCGAAACACCCCTTGTTCCTGGCCCGCTCCAACCGAAATAGGATTGTATCCGCCTGCTCCTGGCTCCCTCTAATCGAACTTGGGTTGTATTATTGTACTCCTTTTTTTTTGTTATTTACCGCTACTGGACGCGGTAGCGCAGTCGTAGGAGGCGCCGGCTGTTGCGTGCACCCGATTCCAGGTTCCTCGTTTGAATTGTCCTCTTCTTACAACATCTCCTAGTCTCTAGTGCTTCTATAAAAGATATGGATTGGCCTACCGTTTTTTCTTTGAACTATGTGGACCTCTGAGGATGGAAAACCATTTTGCAACTTAAATTAGTGAACGTTCAGGTATTCTCTCCTTCTTATAGGTAACTGGTCACTTTTCCAATCGAACTGGACATTTTTTAAATCAAATTCGACACTTTTCACGTCAAATTGGACGCTTTTCTGAGCTAGCTTAAGACTTTTGAAGTTCAAACGAACTCTTTCAAATCGAATTCTTTTACATTAGAATAAATATTTTCTAAAAAGGTTGGAATAATTTCTTGTACAGGGAAAATTTTAGCATGATTTCGCAGAAACTTTAATTAGTTTGCTCAATATGTGAATGCCTTTTTGAAATTTTATAAAAATTTCATTTTTGTGGGAAATCAATGGTTTGTAGCTTATTTTGAAGAGCAGTAAAGTGGCTATTTTTTTTTGGTGCCAAAAAAAGATTGCGTCATGCACTCGTCCAAGGCGTCGCGATTTTTATTCGATTCATACCTAAATTGCTGTTTGCATTCTGTTTTACACCCGTAAACAATACAACAAAAGCAATTGTAAAGAACCCACATATCATCGCTTTGATGAATGTCATACATGCAGCATTCACGCTAGCCATCAATTAAAAATGGCGAAGAGCTTTTCGAGTGCATGGCGCAATCTTGTTTTTTAAGGCAATAAATGAATGTCGCCTTGCTGCGCTTTAAAACAAAGTTTAATTTAATACTTCTTCCCGAAAAATGATTTTTTTTATAAAATTATTACACTCATTCGGGCAGCTGTATTAAAAAATTCTAAAAAAGGTTATACCAAATTTTCATTGAACGAAAAATTATTCTAAATGTCTTGAAAACATTGCAATTTTACCTATAAGAAGGTCATTCCTATTTGGATGACGTTCAATTTTATTTCGAAATCTTTGGCTGTCTTAGGCCTCGTTCATACTTCGACGCCGAGCGACGCGACCCCACGCATGGTGGCCACATTGATTGAGTGACGCGATCGATCGATTTGGCCACTTTACATGCCGTCGCGTCACTCGGCGTCGGAAGTATAAACAGGGCCTTAGAAGAGTGTTCAATTTGGATTGAGGAGGGTCCAATTTGGTTTGAAAAGTGTCCAAATTGATTTGAAATATGTCCTGTTTGGTTTGAAGTGTGTCCAGTTAGACATGAAAATTGACTTCCGTAAAGAGGAAACATTGCCTTCGTCGTTAAATCCGTTTCTTACAGAATCGCCTCCTCTTATCACTGCGCACACCAATATCTCGACGTCTCTCGGCCATCCGGCTTTCCTTCATTGCCAGACTCAGTCCTCCAGCAATGTGGAAATCAGATGGCTTCGTTACGGTGTCACTGTGCTTAGTGGCGTCAATAGCGTAAGCTATGCTCACTTGAGAATGAATCAGTTCACCTGTTCTTCAGAAGTGTTCATGAATTGCAGATCATCTACCCGAATGGTACCCTTCGTATTCACCAAACGACTCGTGCCGATGCTGGAGTGTACGAGTGCCAAGCACGGAACAGAGGAGGCATGACGAGTCAGGCCATCATGCTTAGGGTAAATGCTTCTTACAGTATCAGAAGCGCCCGCCTAAGGCAATGTTTCACGCTTTTCTTACGCCTAGAGCACCTGTTATAGAGGTTACATTTTGTCACAGGGATTTTTTTATTGTGACCAAAACTCTTGCGCGAGACAGACATCAACCCTCATCTTATGCTTTCCGGGCAGAATGCTAGCCTATTACACCTCTAGCGCTGTACAGCACCGTCGGTGAATATCCGCTAAAACGCGTCCGACGGCAGAATAATTCGCCGTTTTCGCCGCTTTGCCACAAATCCATTTAAGTCGATTCTTCTTCTTCAGCAGCAGCAGCAGAAGAAGAATAGACAGTTAGAATCAGAACAACTTGATCTACCCAATGGTGTAAAAAGCCAAGAAAAAAAACCCGGACAACGACGACGGCGCAAGGTCGATCTCATCAAGCCGTCCTCCCTGATTACATCCTGCGATTACACCTAACTGAAACCTAAATAAGACCTGACATTTCTTCCCAAATCAATGTTGGACACCGTATTTGAAGAGTGGAAGCCGAGTGGACCGTTTTGGTATCAATCATGAAGAAAAAATAATTCAGTATGAAGTTGACTACGAGGAAAAAATTGGGAAATGTAAAATTTTCAAACAGTGCTACACCGAATGTTGCTGTAAAAACACTGTAAATCTTTAGGGTTTCTGGTTCGGATTTTCCTCTCGAGCCATCTCTCCAGGGTCTTCGAATTGGTACCAGATTTGTCTGGGAAGGATGAGGCGATGTCTTGTCTATTGCCTCCTTGACATCCCGTAGAACTAAAATGCGCTACGTATCCCAAAAGGAATTGATTAATCCTTTATTTTATTTGTTTACTTACCGTATTTCTTGGAAATCGATCGACATAAAAGGTCGGATAGTTGGGCTACGCTTTCCACTATATATAGTCCCGGTTTCTAAGAATTCAACCTCTTCTGAACTATTCTCTCTCCGTTGAACATAAGCGGAAACCTTCAGCGTCAAGCGAGACCTTCAGTTTTGAAGTGAACGATGAATAAGAAATAAGTTGTAAACTCGATTGGCTAAAAAATTGAGTAAATTATACTCACGAAGTGTTAAATTAACCGAGATGCCATCTATTTATTTACAAGTGCTCCGTCACGCCTATCGGCGTGCCTCGCACTTGCGCGCTTCGCGCGATGTTGTGGTATCATCAGCGTCATCAGTTTCGATCGATATTGGCCTACCTAATGAAACTTTCCACCTGATGTGAAGCAATCCTCACAACACTCGCGTGCCTCACCCCGATCGGCTAAATCTGGGAAAGCGTCGATAATATCGATCGATATTGATTGTTTCTCCTGCTGTGAAGGTTTCTTTAACGATCGTAATCACTTAATCCCACCTTGATCGGTTAAATCTGAGAGAAAGTCGATAATACCGATCGATATTGATTGCCCTCCCCTGCTGTGATGGCCTTCCTTCAACGATCGTAATCACTTAATTCCACCTTGATCGGTTAAATCTGAGAGAAAGTCGATAATACCGATCTTAATCACTAAATTTCCACCTTGATCGGGTAAATCTGAGAGAAAATCGATAATGCGGATCGATATTGAACGTCTGCTGAATCGCCGTGCACGTTGAGCAACGTGTTCGGCACGTCTACTAAGTCGCCAGGCACATTGTACAACTACAACCCCCCTCCCCCACCCCCTCCCCCATCCCCATACTTCTCCCAACACACTCCTCAAGCACTCCTGTGCAAACAAACAAACAGAGAAACAAACAAACGACCGTTCTCCCTTATATATGGTACATAGGGTATTGCACATTTGCTGTCAAAGCTCATTTAAGCTCAAATCGACTCAAACGTTTCAGATTCTCGAGCTGCCGAAGGCTGTGGTATCACCGCACCAACTCTATATTGTACCACACACGAAATTCAACATTTCCTGCACTGTCGACGGTGACCCAACTCCGCAGTCACACTGGTTCTACAATGGAAGTCGCATATATCCTGACCAGAAGTACTACATCACGTTCAAGAGTGCGTGACGTGTTTTCTCAAGTGTATAAATGCATGTATCACGAATATGTCATCTATTTTTGCAGATGACCTTATTGTGAGGGATCCGAATCCAAATGACGTTGGAGTGTATGAGTGTCGAGCGATCTCACCCGCTGGAACACATGGAGACAGTGCCACTATTCTTCTTGCTGGTACATTTATTTATTTATTTATTTATTTATTTATTTATTATATATGTCGATAACCACGTTGCAATATCTAATAAGACGCAACACAATTACAGTCCAGCGTAAAAGAAAGCAGAAGTAGAAACACTAAGATTACTCAGAACACGAAATAAACTATCTGGGAGGATGGTCAACTACCAAGTTTTCTAGGGATTACAATTAAGCAGGTGGCAAGGTACATTCTGTAGTAAGGATGAAAGACGTTCATCACTCCCTGCTTGGGACGCGCCATGTATTCTATTTCTTCGGAACATTTTGAGGGCAAATTGACTGTGTGTTTGGCCTACACAGTGACCTGCAACGATGGGCAAGTCAGCGCTTTGTCCTTCCTAGATTCTTCTGATGCCGATGGATTAACACCAGAGTGGTGGAAGATTTGGTTGATCTGGGCGGGATCCGAAGCAAAACACGAACCGGGAATGGAGTACACGGGACTGTTGGCTCCTCCTCCGACTGCGCTACTAACCGCCCATCTCCCATTTCGTCCATGTGTATTTGGCCTGTACAATGACTTGTGATGGCCATGGGACGTGTACATCACCATGCTATATCTTCGCCGTGCAGTTTTGGAACTAACCACCGTTTTGGTAAGAAGGATGGAAGGCTTGGGACCCGAACCAAGAATCTCGATTCTTGCAGTAACCGGTTTTTCCACCGACTGCGCTGCTACGCGTGCTGTATTAGCCACTTTTATTTCGAGTGAAAATGTGGACAGGACTATGTACCATGGATATCTACCATTGGTCAGCCGGGCTGAGGGTGGATTGGGGGGGGGACGGTCAGGTACACCCGCCCCCTTCTAGTGGGCGTGCGATCTTCCTCTCATCCCCCTTGCTCACCCACCACAACCCCCTAGGCTTCATCGAAAGTCTAACGGCTGCCTTACGAAACCTTTGACACGCAAAACAAAAGTTTACGGTCCGCAGAACAGCGGTGTACCTCCTGACGCCACGCCCTCCCCACCCCACCCCCACCCCCCAGCAGGGGCGGGTGTACCTCCTGTCGCGCTGCCGTGGATTGGACGCTGGATGGGACTTCGACCCACAGGTCAATAATATCAATTGCTATCGATTTGCCTGTCGGTACTGTTTAGTTAATGGAAAGTATGTGTACTAATTTTTAATACGTAATTACGAATTGCCAACATTACGTAATTTTTCTGCTTCCTAGCGGTCGATTCTGCACAAAAACTGGCAGTATCGATCGACATTGATCGAATAATTGGCACTGCCTTCTTGTTTCGAAGCGTATTTATCAGTGGATTCACACTTAAACTTGTGGATTTTGGACAAAACCAATAATAAAGGATAAGGGATAAAGGGCAGCGTTTATCAATCTCTTTTGAGATGCGCCACGCATTCTAGTTCTACGAGATGTCGTGGAGGCGACTTGAATGCGTATTTGGCCGTACACTGACTTGCGGTGACCAGCCGATGAGCAATTCAGCGGTTTATCCTTCCCAGATAAGTCTGGTACCAATTCACCGACCTCGAAGAGATGGAAGGCTTGTTTAGCGTGGGTGATAAATCCGAACCAAGAACCTGGTTTCGGGTGCACGCGACAGCCGACACGTCCTCCGACTGCGCTACGCGCGCCCTAAACCGATAATATCGATTGATATTTGGCAAACCATCGATATTCTTTACTGTTGCGAATACTGTCGACCGGCTAACACATTCGTGTAATGCCCACACCCAATGTTAAAGCTTGACTAGGTGTCAACAATACCTTCTAAATTATTGCAAAGGCCTTTGAATCGTCACTAATTTCGCGCCGACGCATGGACAGACTGACATTTAAACTATTACATATGCATATAATAGAGTGACATGGTAATAACGTTTCAGTTCCTCCTCGAATACAATTGAGACAAAGTCGAACAATTGTCGGAAGGGGGGACAACGTGTACTTCGAATGCTTAGTGAGTTGTTCTTGCAGCTTCAAGTGCAAAGTGGTAGATGATTCTCGACTTCTAGATATTGGATGCTGCTCCTCCGCCGCAGGTGCACTGGTTCAGAGATGGAAGAGAACTGCTGCATGGCAGTAACCATCACATGATTATCAGTGGAGTTCGCTTAGAAATAACTGTAAGTTCTGAGAAGATCGTTTGAAGTTCCATTTCCGTGGGCTATATTGTGTCGTAGCCAATTTTCACTTCCTAAGGCAGCACAAGACAGTGACGCTGGATCATACTCGTGTGTTGCCGAGAACATTGCCGGAAGAGAGATCGGTGTTGGAAAGCTGGCCGTCGGAAGTGCGTTCGTCTAGCATTTCCCGTTGTTGTTTCATACCGCTTGAATTTTAAACTGGGCACTTTCTTTCAAATAACTCCGAACACTTTTCAAGTAAAACCATGCACTCCTTTTCTTTCAAATAAAACAACATATTTACATGGATTGGAATGTTTTTAACATCTTACAGGTCCCTTTTAAATAATACCAGATCTTTTAAAATACAGTTTTTATAACAAACTCTTTAATACACTCTTCTGGGCGTTGATCAATTAGTATAGTTGGCTTTCGTATTTCTGTCTCTTTCTCGATTCCGAATGGGGCCTCTACAAAAAAAAATCAAAACTTGTTGTACCAAAATGATAGTTTTTGAACCGTTCGCGACACAGATCAAATTTTGTTGGGTTTTTGATATCAAAATTGACAAATTTTAAAGGAAACTGGACACTTTTTTGATATCTAAACTGGATTCCTTTCATTTTTAGTTGGTATTATTTCAGTTTATTGTGAAAGCTTTCCAGATCAATACTTGGCGTTTTTTTTTGTTGAAAATGAGGTAGTCAGTGCTTTAAGAGGTCAGAATTAGTTTTTCATAAGGGAGGTTTGTAGAAGCATGACCGCACGGGAAGTACTAAATTGTGTGAATACTTTTTAGTGGCTACAAAATTCCTATCTCCTCACGTAGAAGCTTGTTTTAAACTTATTTAAAGAACAGAAAAGCAGAATCTTTGCGTTTCGTTAGACCGAGGAGATTGCGCCGTGCACTCATCCGATGCTTCCAATTTTTACTTGAATTATTGTTTTAAAAATGCAGCGCTGTATGTGTGGATAAGCGGAAAGAATCATGGTCCAACATTAAAACACGCGAAATAATGTGCTTCATTAAGCAACGTTATGTGAACAGTATTTATACAGCCCACAAAGTAGGCATTTCTATGCACTAAACGACTCCATGACCCAACCCCTTTTTCACCACATTTCACCTCATACAGGAAAAACGATAAAAAGGATAAAGGTTGGCGTTCGACAACCCTTAGTGGAATGCCCCACGAATTCTACTTCAACGGGATGTCTCGAAGACAAGTTAGATGTTTATTTGCCCTATATAATATAATTTGTGGTTCTGGGACAAGTCAGTGCTTTATCTTACTTATACAAATCTGGTATCAATTCAACGCCGTACGACACGAACATAGTGAGGATGGAAGGCTCGCTTGACCTGCGTGAGAACACCTGAATTATGAATCGATTCGAAGTGAGAGCGAGTGCCGGCGCCTCCTCCGACTGCGCTACAAGTGCCTGTTGCTTCCTTATGATCTATTTATTAGGTTGTCCCATAAGTCCCCCCCCCTCCGTTTTTTTTTCAACGACTCACTGCAGATTTCGCCGGCGGTCTCTTGCATAGCGCTGCACAGCCTTCGAAAGAGAATGATTTGCTCTATCAGAACCTGTATTGCATTTCTTTTTACATCATGAATTTTGTCAATTTTTAGGTCGTTGAAGTGAAAAGTGAAAAAGTGAAAAAGTAGCCATTTGCGCACTTGTTCCCTCCGCTTAGGTTTGTCATTTTTTGCGCAGTTTTTCATAGCACTTGGAAGACAATGTTTTGTACTACAAGAATATGTGTTGGTCCTGTTTTCTCACTTGTCCCTTATTGATTTTTAGGCCATCAAATTGGGACGTCCGAAGGAGGATGGTTGTTTTTGCCGACAGCTCCTTCTCTGTGGTTGGACTTTTTGGGTTGATGTTATATGTCATTCGCAAGAAAATGTTTTGCTCTATAAGAATATGTGTCGCGTTTATTAATTTCTATTGAATATCAACAAAATGCAAAAAAGAGAAAAATCGTCTTCACCAACAACTCCTTCTCCTTCTTCAGTTGTTGATATTCGACAGAAATCAGCGTGAGCTAATGAACGCGACACAAATTCTTACTGAGAAAGACATCCTCTTCCAAACGACATATAACACCATGCAAAAAAGTTCAACCACAGAACCGGAGTTTTGGTAAAAGTTCGGGCGGAAAAGTCGGAACTCCCAATTTGGTGACCTAAAAACCAATAAAAATGAGCAAATAGCACCAACACATATTCTTGTAGTACAGAACATTGTCTTCCGAGTGCTATAAAAAAGTGCACAAAAAATTACAAACCTAAGCGGAGAGAACAAGTGCGCAAATGGCTACTTTTTCACTTTTTCACTTTTCACTTCAACGACCTAAAAATTGACAAAACTCATGATGAAAAAAGAAATGCAATACAAGTTCTGATAGACCAAATCATTCTCTTTCGAAAGCTATGCAGCGCTATGCAAGAGACCGCCGGCGAAATCTGCAGTGAATCGTTGAAAAAAAAAACGGCGGGGACTTATGGGGCAACCTAATATTTATTTGTGGACGTAAGGTGCCCTGACAATGGAAGCATAATCAACTACAAATTGATTAAAAAGTAAAGTATAAAGGATGGCGTTACTCAGTCCCTTTTGGTATTGAATAACGCCATCCATGTGGATGTCGTGGAGGCGATTTGAATGCGTACTTGGCCGCACATACAATAACTTGTGATGGCCAGCCGATGAACAAATCAATGCTTTATCCTTCACAGACAAGTCTGGTACCAATTCACTGATCCCCTAGGGATGGAAGGTTTGGTTGACCTCGGAAAATCCGAACCACGAACCTGAAATTCGGTGCACCGGACAGCCGGCACTTTCTCCGACTGCACTACACGTGCCCTTACAAATTGACTAAGAACCAGAAGTAGCAAACACAAGGAGGAAAAGTTTCTTAAAAATAAACAGACCTAGGGTAAAAAAGTGCATCGGTTATCGGTTCTCCAGTAGACGACAAAAAGGAATTTTTTAATTAATAAACTTGAATGCATGTTTTGAAATATTATAAATGTTTTTTGAACACCATGGGCATGTGGACGAGTTCAGTGGACTTCTTCATTGAAGTAAATATTTTGATATTCTTATAACATGACCGCTATTAACCCTGTCTTGATTTGAAAAGTGTCTTACCCTAAAAGTGTCTAGATTAAGGAGAACGTGATGGTGTATAATGTGAGGTAAATCTCTAACATTTAGGTCCGCCTTCGATTGTTCCGTCTCCGGAGACTGTTCGGGTCAACATTGAAAGACAAGTCAGTATTCCTTCACTGTTCAAAGCCTTGCAGTGGAATTCTAAATATCTGAATACAGGCCGCTCTACAATGTCGTGCAGTGGGTCACCCTCAGCCAACCATCGTTTGGCAGCGGAGTGGAGTTCCACTCGAGTCCGTCGACAACTCTCGCTATACGGTGCTTCCCGATGGCCAGCTGCTTATTTCAAGTGAAACTCACAATTTTTGCCAATACTGTAGCGATATCGTAGAAGAAATCCACCCAGTTTAGATGCTCAGCTGGAAGACCAAGCGAGGTTTACGTGCATAGCCAGAAACGACTACGGCGAACAGTCGAAGACCACGGACGTGATCATCTCTGGACTAGGTATTAACCAGAGAATTTTGAAGCGATGATCTATAAATTAATTTTTCAGTCTCTCCCGTGTTGGGTCACGTACCGCCAGAGGAGCTGCTTATAGAAGGAGAGGATCTTCGTCTCTCATGCGTCGTTGTTCTTGGAACGCCCAGACCCGAAGTGCAGTGGCTTCGAGAAGGCGTCCCAGTCAAGCCGAGCTCATCACTCATTGTAGGTTGCTGGATAACATTGGGGTACTGGGAATTTTATGGGAACATTACTGTTCTAATTCAACCTCCAACCAGTTTCATATGGGGTTTGTATCGCGTGGCGATGGAACAATTTGGACCGTCGTCAAAATTTGGTGCGAGGATAAGGCAATTTTTTGCTTCCGACCTCGGTAAAACTACGACATCTACGTCAATCTCCCTGACAACTGCGTTCATCTGCCCCATGCCATCTTCTCCAGGTGGATGCGTCGTCCCGTCTGTCCTCCCTTTCAAGATCCGACATGCCATCTCGTCGGCGAGGAACCGGTCCCGACAGGATTACACCCGAACACCTGAAGAACCTCCCGCCAGCGCTGATCAAAACCCTGGCGCGGCTCTTCACGCGCTACCTGTCGGAGTGCAAGGTTCCATCTCAGTGGAGGACCGTCTTGCTGTACAAGAAGGGAGACGTGCACGACATTGGCAACTATCGGCAACTAAGTCCGTAGCCTACAAGCTGTTAACTTGAGTGATCCTGAACAGGATTGCAAACGCTGGACGAAGGACAGCCATGAGAACAAGCAGGATTTCGGAGAGGATTCAGCACAATCGACCACATACACACCATTACTAAGCTCATCGAAGTGTCGCGAGAGTACAAGCTGCCGCTGTGCCCTACGTTCATCGACCTGAGGAGGGCATTCGACTCCTTCGAAAGTGAAGGTTTCATCTAAGCGCTGCTCACTCAGGGTGTTCCTGCTCAGTACATCAGAGTCCTTCGAGAGCTGTACAGTGGATTCACGACTAAGATCTCACCATTCTACAACGACGTCCTCATCGACGTAAAGAGAGGGATTCGTCAGGGGGATACCATATCCCCGAAGTTCTTCAGCGCCACCTTCGAAAACGTCATGTGCGAACTAGAACGTGAAGACATGGAAGTGAAGGTCGTCCCCGACAACTGCTCCAACTGCTTCGCTGGCGACATCGTAACATCAAGCATTGGCCAGTTGGAGCGAATGCCGGCCGACTTCGATCTTGTGTGTGGGAACGTTGGACTGCAGCTGAATCTTACGAAGGCGATGTTCATGAAGAATGGACGAGTTTTTGATACTCCATTCTCCCCCAACGGAGCGAACATCTCCCAGGTACATGTATCTAGCTCTCGATGTCAATATAGAAAACTATCTAGTGCCTGAGCTAGGCAGAGAAAACGAGCAGCTTGAAATGCTTTAATGTACATCGAAGAAGTCGCGAAAAAGACAAGGAACGTCCACTTATTCGGAAGTCGTGTGAGTGTCATGATTCACACAAGCGGTATAAACCCTGCAGAGTCCTAAATTTCGGCGAGGTTCGTGTATCAGAGGCCCTGTTCCATGGGGCAAATAATAGAGAATTAGTTAGGCCGGGCTCCAAGTGCGCTATAGTGACACGCCCAGGGCGATAGCCGTGACTGACCGGGTTTCGCTAGTTGTCAAAAAATGCAAGACTAAACCCACTCCTTAATATGGACTTCTTTGTGAAACTCCCGAAAGAAAGGTAAAATTGGTCCTTATCCCTCGAGTGAGATGGGTCTGCTGGGCTACTTTGGCACGCGGCTGGAAGAACGCGTCGTCGCTGACGCTCATTCGAGCAGAGCAACGATCAATAGGACAGTAGGGGATACATGCGAAGTTCTATGTAAGATCGCTTTCCCTTCTGAAATTCAATAAAACGAACTTCTAACTTTTTTTGAAAGGAGTTAAATAAGTGTACTGATGTGTTCAAAGAAAATCAACGAAGTTTATTGGGATTCCATACGACACTAAAAGGGCACCAATCTTTACAATTTTCGTCGTTGTTCGAGGATTTTGGTGCTGCTTTCACCGCGAATTTTTCGCACATCTGCCAAATGCTTTTTATTCTAATGCTGTAATGATTAGCTACATGTCGCGAAGACGCAGCGCAGGGGTACGGGAACACGCCGTTGTTTCTACTGTAATCACGGCATTCAATGGTGTACCCTCTATACGCGCCTGAGCCGGTGCATGGTTGGCTGCCGCTGTCACGATAGATGCAACGGCGCATTCCCGCACCCGCGCAGTGCATTTTCGCGACATGTACCGATGATTATAAGCGCATCAGTTGTTGATGACAGTGTGAATGCTGAACAAGAATTTTAGATCGAAGGAGATGGGTCTTCGCTTCTCATTCGCAATGGAAATCCTGAAAGTGAAGGAAAGTACACGTGTGTGGCCGTGTCTCCAGCCGGAAATGCTTCGCTGGTCGTTAATGTCCAGCTCATCAGTATGTTCTGAATTATTGCCGTTGTTAGCGTTTTCCCTCCGTACAGTAACCCGAAGTGACCGCATGAGATTGCATTTCTGGCCAGCCCGAGCATGTGTGTAGAGCATCTCGAAGCATCCTATGTAAGTGGCTAACTCCTCCACCCCAGTGTTCCCCGAAAACGTGCCAACCGGCCAGCCGATGTGACTCTGTGTCGTGTGCATGTTCGTGTTCAGAGAAGCCAGAGTTCGATTTGGATGATCGAGAAGAAGTTGAGCTGAGTGTACGTGAGGGGCAAAGCATGGACTTACCCTGTAACGTACGAGGCACTCCGACTCCAGCCGTCATATGGAGTCTCGACGGAAGACCTATTAGCGTCAATTCGAAGGATTACGTGATTACGGTATGAAGCATACAACATTGTTTATAGGAAAAATAGTGCAGAAGTGGGTTTTTAAAAAGGAATGGTATGTTTAAAAAAACAAGGAACGGTATAGTCCACTTCAAAAGAAAGCGGCTACTGTAAGACGGGCATGTAACCGATCAGATCCTAGCAGCATATTTTTCTTATTTCAATCACAATCTTCTATTCTATGCTATTCTTATTCAACGCACTTAGTGAATTTTTCTGTCGTTCATTCATTCATTTTATAAACACAAACCTGTTCCTATCATATAAATAAATAAATAAATAAATAAATGACGAGACAGGATGAAGGCGAATTCATTGGCCCAAGAAAGGGGTTAGAAAACGGATATCTCACGTCATCGCTACGAATCCTCTTCCATGTATTGGGTTGTTCGATAATTAATGTTGTTTATTTTTAATTTCACATTTGTTAATTTTTACTAATAGCAAACATTGGCCCTTTTGTTGGACCACCTTTTGCCATATTTTTGAAGTTTTTAAAGGATTTGATATGTTAAAAAACGATTATTGGTATAATCCACTTTGAAGAAAATCAGTTTCTCTAAAATGGGTAGATAACTGATAAAATCTTAGCAGCCTGTTTTTCCTATTGTAGTCCCCTATTCAAGGTACTTTTTAAAAATTTTCTGTTATTTATTCATTTATTTTATAGAAATCTATCAAACAGGATGAAGGCCAAATAATTGACCCCAAGAAAGGTTTAAAAAATGATATCTCATGTCACCGCAACGAATCCTATACCATGTACAATAGCTTTATTTCACTGAAGTTCTTTGATCCTAGTCACGAATGTGGGTAGCATTGGTAGGTGGAAACTCGCCATCTCCGTTCAGACCGCATCGGATGGGCGTGCAAGTCAGAGACTACATGTTTGGTCGGTGCCGTGATTGGCTATGATTAGCTGGCTCATCTCCACCTTTCAGTGCTGCCCACGTTCGCAACATGGATCGCGTCTTTAATCCAGAATATGATTTGACCCAGGGAATTTATTTGAGCAAATAAAAAAGTGCAGCAAAAGCTAATATGACGGCAGTGGCCGTGGACGGCAAGTGCTCCATCACAGTTAACATGCTCTTTTTCAATTCTTATTCTACCTCTTATTCAGCGACTTTCGTTAGTGGTCGTTTAGTGTGCACGCTACACTCGACGCGATGTTACGACCGTATCGATCGCGCGACGCGATGCATCGATATAGGCCTATGCACACTTCTGCGACAGCGCGGCGCGGCCATTCTGAAGCATAGAGCCGCGACGGCCGCGGCGCGACATTGCGACACGTGCTGCAGGGAGGGGGCATGCATAAGGCCCATGCACACTTCTGCGACAGCGCGGCGCGGCAAGTGGAGCGACAGTTACCTCCGCGAAATCCGGCGGTCGCGGCGCGGTCGCGTTAAAGCACCGTTTTAGGGAACGGGACCGACGTCCCCGTGGATGTCGCGCCGCCAGGAATGGTTTGAACCCTTCCAACCTGCGGCACTCAGCGCGGCGTCGCCTGCGATAGCCGCCGCGACAGTCGCAAGAGTGTGCATGCCCCCTCCCTGCGGCACGTGTCGCAGTGTCGCGCCGCAGCCGTCGCGGCCCTATGCTTCATCATGGCCGCGCCGCGCTGTCGCAGAAGTGTGCATGGGCCTATACTCTTGCGACTGTCGCGGCGGTTATCGCAGGCGACGCCGCTCTAATGCCGCACGCTAGAATGGTTCAAACCATTCCTGGCAGCGCGGCATCCACGGGGACGTCGACCCCGTTGCCTAAGCCCTAGTTTATACTTGCGCCGCTACGCGGCGCGGCACCATGACCGCCATAGATATTGATTTTTCGCGCCGCCCGGTCGATATCTATCTCGACCATCGTGCCGCGCCGCCCAGCGACGCAAGTATAAACTAGGACTAAGGCCTTTGTCATACCATCGCTCACCCCGAGCGACGCCTAGTGATATGCTCCTATATCGATCGGGCGGCGCGATGGAATCGATATGGGTGCATATCATTACGCGTCGCTCGGGGTGAGCGATGGTATGACAAAGGCCTCGCACGGTGCTATAACGCGCCCGCGCCGCGACCGCCGGATTTCGCGGAGGTAGCTGTCGCCCTACCTGCCGCGCCGCGGTGTCGCAGAAGTGTGCATGGGCCTTATGGGAGCTTGTCATTACATCGCCTTGCGCGTCGCGCGCAAAGTAAACGATGTTCTGATTTTGCGAGAACCAGATAAAACCAGATAACCTAATCATGAATTTATTTATTTTTATATTTGGGGGAACGCGAACATTAAAAAGAAGTCACAACATAGGCTGTAACTCAACAAGACTATCGATATCACTTGTTGACAAAGTTTCAAGAAAGATCGTATCTGAAGAACGTTTTGCTGATAAACCGTTTAAACTGCTTTAAGGGTAGTACTCCTAACATGTTTTTCGAGGCTTTAGGTATGCTTTATTTGGTGTACATATGTGGCAAACGTGGTAAGATTCTGGAGCACGGGGAATCTACAGCGTTCTGGAACCTATGCTTCGTCAGGTTTTTAAAGATAATTTTGACAATCAGACAGACAAGTATGTACGACCAATAGAGTTTCCGCTTTTAGAATCTGAAAAAATATTGTGAATTGTTTGAAAAAAAGGAGATTTTTCAGGACTATCGGAGCTGTTAATACGAACTCGCACTTTGTAAAGAGTGCAATGGGAATTCGCTAGAGATGTGGAGATAACGATGTAGCAAAATGGAAAACAGAAAAAGAATAACAATAGGGATGGAGCTAAGTCATACTGGAAGTCCCTAGAGGCATTGAAAGTGTGTGGTAATTAAAAGATCTTCTGATAAATCAGGACGCTTTATATGCAAGACTGACTGAGACTGCTTAAGACTAGTATATTGATGTTGTTCTTGAATTACTCTCTCCTTATTTCGTATTTTTATAACTTTTCAGGTTGCAGTTATCTTTTATGGTGCTAATATCGATTAATATACATATAACAAAGTAGAGTACTTTTATGTGTAATATTTATTTTTTTTAATTTTTTTCTGCATTTCACAAAGTGCCGAAAATTCTTCAACACATGTCAGAATGTCAGATGAAGAAATAGGTTTTTTTTAAATCCATTTTTTAATTTTTTTTGCCCAAGAGGAATTGGAATCACCACCTTTCATTATTTCTTCACCCTGCACTGTACAACGGATACGTGCTGATATAAATACACTTGAATATTATGGAGAAATAATAGTAAACTTTAATGGTTCGTTTTGCCATACCTCCCTTCTGATGAACCGTGTTTATTATAAGACCTCTTCAGTGGCTCATCAGTGAAGAAAGAAGATGTTATTATTTGCGCATTTTTTAATTTTTAATTTTTTAACTTAATTAGTTTAGATAATTTTTGTATTTTGGATTTCGATTTTTTTAAATTTATTTTTGTTTATTTTATTTATTATTGTTATGTTCCTTTGTTTTTGTTTTATTTTTATATATATTTTATTTTTTTAAATATATTTTCAACTTTTTCAAATGATATAAGTTACAGAGGAAGATGGAGATTCCCATGACAAAGAAAGGAATTGACGCGATAATTCATTGAATTTCAAAATTCAAAATTCATTGAATTTTGCTTCAGTGACAAACATGAATCGAGAAACACTCAAGTTCGTTAAATGTTATGTTTTTCTTCGATCACATTCCTTTTCTTGTATAGCGCCCAAACATGTGCAATAAATCAATAAATCAATAAATCAATAATAATGCTATTGAACCTGTCCTGTTATTCAAGCTGTTTCAGCAAGACAATACGCTCACAATTTTGAACGCTGATCCAAGCAACACCGGAACGTACACCTGTACAGCGATGAATCCAGCCGGTGAAAGTGAAAAGGTACCATTGAATACCATTTGCTGGATTTATCCTAATGGAGGGGGGCACTCCACTCTGACTCTTTGACCATTGACAACAGCGGCAAAACTGAAGGCAGACTAGTTTGCAAAGACAATACCGAGAACTGGCCTACGACAGAACCGTTCTTTGGTGTTTCCTAGCCGGAACATTCCACATCGTTTACGTCCGTTTCGCTTTTCTAGCGGTGCCCCCCTCCGACTAGGATAGGTTTCCGTTTGCTGCTTGTGAAAACACGATCCAGGATGACTTTAATTTAGTCGATGTACGTCAGAGTGATTGCTGCTCCGGTGATTTCTCCCGGTCAGAGCTCGTTCAACTTAATCCAAGGCACACCTGTTACTATCCCGTGCGATGTGTACATGGACCCATTGCCGGACATAAAGTGGTATGAAATACTAGGAGATCTTGCTGTGACGTTTTGTCAGTGATGAAACCGAGCTAACGGAGCTTTCTAGGTACCTGAACGGTGAACCGTTCGAAGGCGGCTATGTGGATGAGAATGGAGCATTAACAATTGATTACGCTGACGAGATTCACAGGTATGTATTTGAAGTGTAATAGGTTTACAGAAAGCCAACAAAATTTGTACAAAATTCACGAACGCGAATACACCAACGTTCCTTCGGCTATGCTGAGCTACAGGTTTTTCAACTTACTCCTGTAACGCACCCTCGCTTTTGGTTAAGGAAGGTATACACCATTTTCACGTCGAACTGAAGGCTCTCCAAATCGAATTGATCTCTCTTCTAAGCTATCTTTAAGACTTTTGAAATCAGAGCGAACTCTTCCAAATCGAAGTGACCTTCAGGCAGGTTAAACAGACTAAAACAGACTCAATAAGAGGGTTAGAAGAATTTTTGTTCAAGGAAAATTTGGTGTAATTTTCCTTGAGATTGTTTAGTTCATCTGCCCCAATAAGTGTATTAATTTTATAAAATTTTCATTTTTTAAGAAAAAAATGATCAACTACAATTTGTCTTAAAGCACAGCAAAAAAGCAAGCACAACGCTCATTTAAGGACCAGATCGCGCAATGCACTCAACAACTTCGCCGCAACTTTTATTTGATTGATAGCGTAAATACCACTTACATAATCTATCAAAGTAAGGATATGAGTATTCTTTGCAACTGTTTTTGTTATATCGTTAGCAAGCGCCAAACTTCATGATAACAGAAATTTTGCTCTCAGTTGAATAAAAATCGCTAAAAAAGTTCTTTAACCTTTTTGAAAAGTCTAGTTAAATGTGGAAGGATCTTGTTTTGATTGGAAAATGTTCACGTTGATTTCAAAAGCGTTAGGCTTGGTTAGGAGGGTGTCCAACTTGATTTGAAAAGTGTCCGTTTCGACGTGCAAATGGTATGCATACTCTAATCACCATTTGCAATTAGATTTAAGAGCTGTTAGTTCTTTTTTGTGGATTGTTTTATTCAAACCCTAAGGGTAGCCAATTAAAGATTCGAATTCGAGAGGGCAGAAGTAACAAAAGGTTAGCCTTTTCGCACAGCGATCTGAGAATAAACTACAAAAGTCTTCTACGAAAACATTCTACCAAAGTCATTTCTACTAGCTCTACACCTTCCTACATTCCTAACTAAAAAGGCTTGTTATCAGTTGTTTTCTTGAGCTTTTCTAATAGTTTACTTCTTGAAGCTGTTTTTTGTTTGTGATTTGTGTTGACCAGGTTCTAACCTCGAACTGGTTTTGTTCTGTTGGTTCCATTGCGTAGAGCTTCATACCGACGACAAAAAAACAGCGAAAAAAATGAAAAATGAAAAGAATGAAACAAGCGGATGCACTCGTATAAAAAACTGTGTAAGACAAAAGAAAGCTCAACCGAAACTCAACCCATGTCATGGGATACAACCAGAGACGGGATTTATGAATGACTTTATTCAGGTCTATGTTGGTAGAGGGTAGAAATTGGAGCATTACCTGAATTTACAGAAGCCTGGAGGTGGGTGAACGGTGAGGTATCATAGCGTGGATGCCAAACTTGCCGTATGCCCACTCTTCTCTAATGGTAAACCTAACCATTACCAACTTACTACCCCGATACCAGCCACTTGAGGCACAGCTTACTACCTCGATACCAGCCACTTGAGGCTTAAAGAAACTGATTTGAATTGTTTCTATCAAGATCATCAGCTTAACTGGTTCCATGCTGATATCAGCGGCCAGGTCATCCCGGATACGGGTGAGTGCTGATCGGTCCCACGAGGTGTGGATGTTGCGTTCGATCAAACGGCGCCGGTGGTGTAAAGGCGTAGAGCATTCCCTCCCGGCCAGAGGGAGGTGCGGGTTCGAGTCCCGCCTGGCGCTAGAAGTTTTGATCGCAACAAAACATCGTTGTGACAGCTTACTACCTCGATACCAGCCACTTGAGACTTAAAGAAACTGATTTGAATTAACCGTTACCATTAAACCATTGCCCTACCAATTGTGAATGCGGTCTTTGGACACTTATTATCATATAAAATAACTTGCCATCAAATTCAACATGACAGATTGGAAAATAGGATTTTGAAAGGCTGAACAGGCAATATCCTCATTTCGCTTAGTTTGTAATTTCTTGAACAATTTGTTGAACTCCTGTAGGTTTCTGTAGGTGTTAATTTTGGATCTAATCTTAGATCAAATAAATAAGGTTTATAGTCACTCATTCTGTTGTTATTTTTCAGAGGCCAATTGAAATGCGTAGCTTCGAATGAAGCCGGTCAGGATGAACGTCTGGTGACTGTTACCGTGCACACGGCTCCAGTTATTGAAGGAAGTGGACAGGTTTATCCATTCACTAATCAATATATATATATATATTGTTTGTATTCTCTCAGTTTTTCGACATTTATTTTTAGATCATCAACAGGATTGCACTTCTAAATGATACCGTAAGCCTTCCGTGTCCAGCTCGTGCAGTTCCACCGCCGATTAGGATTTGGAGCTACGAAGGGCAGAATATAAGAACGATTGCCATGCCAGTTAGTCACTTTCACGCATTAGGCAAGAAGTGTGAAAATCTAATGGAACCATTGAATTGCAGCATGAAATCACTGAAGATGGCGATTTGATTCTGCCCACTGTCCAGATGGATAACACCGGCCACTACACTTGCCTGGTCTCAAACCTTGCTGGAGACGATTCCATCACGTACAGCCTTGAGGTAATGTAATCGTGTGCCAGCTTCTACATATATACTTATCCTACCTTTGAAATTCCTACGTGTTTTGGGCCTGATCTATGATGTTTAAACCGTTGTAGAATATAAGCCGTTGTAGAATACGTTGTAAAGGCCGCTTGAAAGGAAAAAGCTACAGTCTCATCTCGGTGAGTAGGGGATTTTATCAGGTGCAGTTGTTTTAAGTTGGAGTTCATTTCGAAGAGGAAAATTGCTTACAAGGTAGCTCCAAATAGCATAATTTTCCTATTATTTACCTTTGATTGGTTAGTTTATAACAGTTGGGCTCGTGGTAGCGCAGTCGAAGGTGGCGATCGCTCTCGTGGGGTGCCTGGTTCCAGTTTCTTGGTTCGAGTTTCCCATCTAGGCGAACCATAGCCTTCCAACCGCCGGGGTTCAGGGACTTGATGCGGTACTTGTCTGGAAATTATAAGACGCTGACTTGCCTAAAGGCTGGCCACCGCATATGACCAAAAACGCATTCAAATTTCCTCCACGACATCCCGATGAAGTAGAATACGTGGCGCGTACCAAGGGAATTGAGCAACACCGTCCTTTGTACTTTATTCTTCACGTTATATTTCTGCGAAGTCCTTGATGCTACCGAGCTAACGGTTCCGACAGTTTACTATGGAATTGCACAGCCGCACAATACCTAGCTGACTTTGAATATGCAGAAGGTAAACATTTTTCTTGAATGATATGATCGGATCGCAAGGAGGATTCGCTAACGGCATGCTTTACCCCTTGTCCTTTTTATTTTATGACAGTGGAGGTGCGGATCTGATGGATGATAGGTAGCCAAAATTAGGCATTTCCGCTTAAATAACGTTTCTTTCAAATATTGCGGTCATTGTGTCGGATCTATCCTAGTCGGATGAGGGCAACCATTAGGCTTCAGTCTCGTATGTCATTCCATGCCACACAACCATGTCCCCTAAATTTAAATGAAAGCGCTCGCAATATGGGACAGCAGCTCAAGCTCTCGTAGGAACTGAAACAAGAGATTGGAGACGCAAATAACTATTAGGTTGTAACGAAATAAATGGCACTGAACCACTGTAAATTTAAACAGTTAATATCTCGGCTTGTAGGCAAGTTTATTAATCGAAATAAAACCTTCTGATTCTACACATCTTTGCCAACGTGACACAAGCTTTTTTATCCCAGTAGCATAAAAATCAGAAGTTCTGGAATTGACGAAATCTTCGAAGGCACTTTCGGCATCCTGTTGGTATTTGAATATTTTCCCTACCAAGAAGTCGCCAAGATGCTTGAAGAAATGGCAGTCTGCTGGGGAGAGGTCGGGAGAAAACGGAGGATGTGGGAGAGTTTCAATGCTCAGCTCATTCAATTTCTGCAACGTCATTCGTGCTACATGGGGGCGAGCATTGTCGTGCAGAAGGAGAACTCGCCTTCGGTTTA
Organism: Heligmosomoides polygyrus bakeri; assembly: GCA_947359475.1. NCBI lineage: Eukaryota > Metazoa > Nematoda > Chromadorea > Rhabditida > Heligmosomidae > Heligmosomoides > Heligmosomoides polygyrus. The sequence continues at coordinate 87,803,387 of OX375870.1, forward strand.
CCAAGGCCGGCCGGATATCCTTCAACTTTTTCATCATTTCTTCAATTTCAATGCAGTACTTCTCTGCCGTGATGGATTCACCGGGAGGGAGGAAGCTGTGGTGAATAATTCCCAGCGAACACCACCATACTCTCACCACTACTTTCTTTTGGTGCAATTCCGGCTTCGCAAAAACCTTGGGGCTCTCATCGCTGTCCACCCACTGTGCCGATCGTCGCCTGTTGTCGTACATTATCCATTTCTCGTCACAGGTTTCGATGCGATCAAGGAATGGGTCCGTTTCGTTCCGTAGAAGCAGTGCGGACGAGATCTCATATCGTCGGTTTCTTTGCTCCTCAGACAGCTCGTGAGGCACCCATCTTTCCAGCTTTTTGGTCTTTCCAATTTCCTTCAGATGCCGGGCAGCTGTGTTGTGACTGACGCCAAGAACCTTCGCTATCTCCCTGGTACCTTTGTGTGGATCCTCCTCTACCACATCTCTCAGCTTGTCCTCATCAACATCACTATGCCTCCCACGACCTTCATGTTCTTCCAAGTTCTCATCTCCATTCCGGAACTTCTGATACCAACGATACGCCGTCCGAATTGTGGAACATCCTTGAACGAATGCGGCGTTGATCTTCTCGTCCGCCTCCTTAGCTGTAGTGCCCAGCTTGAATTCATACAAGTAAATGCCTCGGATTACCCTTTTGTCCATCTGCAAAAAAAGTCAATAAAACTCTAAAGTTTTCCCACTTTTACATAGAAAATTTGGTACTCGCCGGTAGAGCAAAGTTTGCGCTTCTAAATGATATGCCACATGTTACGGTTCGTTCTTGATCAAACGCGTAAAGACGCGCCAAAAAAAAAATGGCGCGAGCCAGTGCCATTTAATTCGTTACAACCTAATACATGCCACCCTACCTCTGATTAGGATAGATCCCATTGTGTCTTGCCCCTGACAATGCTTATTTATTCAATAAGTGCGAAAAAAAAGAAAATCTAATGATGTTGGATCTGCTATCAAAAATCACAACATAGCGTAATACTTAATAGACAACGCAGTTCAAAAAATATGTAAGAGACAATGTTTGTTAATTGAATTTCACGGCTCTCTCTTTGTAACTGTGGTATCACTAGAAACAAAGAACAGTCGAAATAGGCACTGGCTGTTGCGTGAGTTTTAAATTGACCCGTTTTTTTATTATTATTTGAATCCATCCTGGGTCATCCAAACCATCCATCTCTCTGGGGTCGGTGAAATGGTACATAACAGACTCGTCTGGGAGCGAAAAATAGCTTTGTCTATCGGCTGGTCACCGCAAGTCATTGTATTGGCCAGGTGCGCATCCAGTTGACTCGATGATATCCCTTAGGTGTAGAATGCATGGCGCATCTCACAGAGTATTTCATTAACGTCGACGTTTGTCGTCTGTCTTCATCCGATCATCATCTTACAGATTCATGAGATGCCTCAGATGTTGTCCAAAACAGAGGAGACAATTGAGGTTGTTCGTGATCTGATTCTGGAAATACCTTGCATGGCTAAAGGAACGCCAGAGCCGGAACGAGTTTGGAAGAAAGACGGAATACAGGTATTGCACGAGATTCTGCTAATGCGTTTAAGTACATGAAGGGTTAAATTCCAGAAGTTATGGAAATCTTTTGCAGATTCAACCAGAGAACGAGGACAATGTCAGTATCGACTCTGCTGGCACATTGAGAATTATGAACGCAAAGGTGTGCTTTCTGTTGATTCAATTTTTTGAAATTCTCAAGTACGGAACTGTTGAATCAACAGTTAGTGAGCGCAATTCCTCTAAGAAAAGTTCGATTTAAATACGCTGCCTAAACAAGGTGCTCGCAGCACACACTTTATTTTTATTTATTTATTTATTTATTTATTTATTTATTTATTTATTTACTACGCCGCATGATGGCGCAGTCCACTAGACAGTCAGCCACAGGGAAATTCTCCACGTCACTGAATACAAAAAGCCAATACTGATAATAAAAACAGCTTCAGGAAGAAAAAGAGAAAAAGAAACAAAAAATAATAGCAGAAAAGGAATTGAACACAATTAGATGGTATCCATTGAATCGCCTAGAAACGGGAAGAACGGAATTACATAATCATTCATGACCGAGTGAACAATAGGAAAAGCAGGTTTGACGTCAGATGTTTCACTATCTTATTCTATTCTTTATTATTTTTATAACCCTTTATTTATTTATTTATTTATTGTTGTTTTTCAGATGAGCGATGCTGGGCAGTATTCCTGTGAGGTCACCAACGTTGTTGGAACAGACAGCCAGGTCACGAACATCGTTGTACAAGGTATGGAAGGTTGACATTCCAAAAAGGGGCTTGTTAATAATTTCATTATATTTCAATATCATTTCAGAACCTCCCATAATTTTGCCGATTACTGTCACAAACTACACCTCTGTAGAGGGAGATCTGGTTAGTTTTGTAAACACTTTATTTATTTATTTATTTATTTATTTATTTATTTATTTATTTATTTATTTATTTACTAATTGCTTTAGTTCATTAATGATGCACAAGGTCATCAAGGCAATGACTGATTACAATAATTTAGGTTGAAATCCGTTGCCTTGTGGAGGGCTATCCGCCACCTACGATCCAGTGGCTGCGCCGTGGTGCTCCTGTTGATGAATCTACCCCAGGATTATCAGTTATAGGTGAATTTCTTTGACGTCTGACGAGGAGGTTCTGCCTTCTCTCTGCCGCAGTTCTTGCAAGCGTTTCGCAAGACAGCGGAATAAGAGGAAGATAATGATCGCAATTATTATGCGAAAGGGCGAGTGTAGCGCAGTTGGAGGAGGCACCGGCTATCGCGTGCACCCGATACCAGGTTCCTGGTTCGAATTTCTCGCCCAGGCCAACCAAGCCTTCCATCGCTCCGGGGTCGGTGAATTGGTACAAGACTTGTCTGAGAAGGATAGAGCGCTGACTTGTTCATCGGCTGGTCACCGCAATTCATTGTATGGCCAAATGCGCATTCAAGTCGCCTCCACGACATCCCGTTGAAGTAGAATGCGTGGCGCATCCCAAAAGGGATTGAGTAACGCCGTCCTTTATCCTTTATCCTTACTATGCGAATTATTAGTAGAAGGCGTTTCGAATATCTATTCGTGATCTTCGACCCCAATCCGCTAAGGTAAAACGTCTTGTCGTCAACAGTTTTCCTTTTCTTCCTTAGGTCACTTAACCTTAACTAGAAGAGGCGTGGTGGCACAGTCGGAAGAGGCGCCGGCTGCCGCATTCAGCCGATTCCAGGTTCATGATTCGGACTTCCAGCCCGGGCCACCACGTCATCCATCCCGTCGGAGTCGGCGAATTGGTACCAAACGCGTCTGGGAAGAATAGAGCATTGGCTTGTTCATCGGCTGGGCACCACAAGTCATTGTATGGCCTAATACGCATTCATATCGCTTCCACGGAATCCCGTAGAAGTAGAATGCGTGGCTCATCCCAAAAGAGATTGAGTAACGCCGTAGTTTATCCTATACGAGGCCGCATGCCGTTGTATAGGCAAATGCGAATTCAATTTGCCTCTTGTAGAAGCCTGAATATCCTGCAGAAGCTGAATGCGTGGCGTATCCAAAAGGGATTCATTAGCGTCGTCTTTTATCTTTTACCTTTATCCTTAGCCCTCATTCTAAAATCGAGTTCCAATAAGCATCCGTCTTTTCTCCAATTTTCACTATTTTTTCACAAATCCTGCTCTCGTTTTTCCTATTTCCTAGTTCCTTTTCCTTCCATGTTTTTTAATAAATAGCAAGTTTGATTTGTTCGCCTTATGGACCCCTTTCCTTTCTGCATCGTGTAGTTTGAAACATCTAGAACAAATTAATAAATAGCAGGACAAGGCAAGATAAGCTGAAGGGGCTGATAACTTGTCTAGTTGGGGAAAAATCGATATCGATCAATTTGGGTTATCGATCGGTTGGCTGAAATCCGTCCATCTTGTCTTTTCCCTCTCCTGCTCTATCGATCTCTGTGTGCTCACAGACAAATGGGCCCACAGACGGACGCCTTCGTCGTTTATTATGTAGGATAGGATACTTAGGAAAGATGTAGCGCGGTTGTTGGAGGCGCCATCTTTTACGTCCGTCAAAAGTCGATCGAAAGGTTGGAATCCGTCCAGTCAAGAAGCTATCCGTCCGTCCATTCGCTGTCGATTTATTGGTAGAAGACCTACATAGAAAGGACAAAAAGGCTTGTTTATCGATTGGTTACTGTACAATATAAAACTTGAGAAAGTATAGAAATTCAAAGGAGTAAAGAAGGAAATGTGTAAATGTTTATTTTTTGAGATGTAAATAAATACAACTGTGTTACATAATATAAAAGATATGAAAAGATTCGCTTCGTCACTACCTTCAGGCGAACCTTTGTGTTATGTTCCTCCCGTGGCTCTAAGTTAAACAAGGACAAGGATAAAACTCTGCTTTGGTCGGTCGATCCTTTGCCGGATGCGCCATGCACTCCACTTCTACCTGATCCAGTGGATCAATATCAAAATGTATTTGACGTATAAAATGACTTCAGTTCATGTAAATGCTCTATATTTCCAAGGCAAATCTGGCACCAGCTAACTGACCCCGGAGGGTTGTAAGACCTGGGTGGAATGGGAGCCCACAATCAGTTTGCTAGATCCGTCCTGCTGGCGCCTATCATTGTCATAGCACATAGTAGTGGAGGGAAAAGGAAACGTATAGATGGTTTTTCTAGCTGGACAACTGCTCTTGTATAGGATCCTGGAACTATGAATATCTCATCTGTTGAAGATTCAGCTGTGAGATTGGACTGAGTTTCAGGTGACTCAATTGAATTTGGTTTAGGAGAAGCGCTGGTCATACAGGCCGTGAGCAAAGAAGATGCTGGTTTCTACACGTGTAAAGCAACGAATCCAGCTGGTATGACTGAGAAGGTCATCCGTTTAAGCATCATCGGTGAGTACTATTGTCTTCATCAAAATTTGTAGCTCAGCTACATGAACCTACCTTCAGTTCCACCTGCCATCGCTGATCAAGAGTCAACTACGCTTGAGTCCGTGAAGACTCAACAACCGTTCAGCCTCTATTGCCCTGTTGTAAGCAGTCCATCGACACTGGCTCCGACCGTAAGCAGTTCCTGCCGTTTTTTTTTGAATTTTTCACGCATTGCGGATCGAACTTCTAAAGGGAAGGGGGGAGTGCCCAGGTGAAACACTTTCCTTACCGCACTGTCTATTAGGAAAAAACTGGAACAAAAGCAAGCTTCTTAGAAAATCTAGCAGAAAGAGCAAAACTATTTGTCTAGAAAAAGGAAGAAACGATGCAGTGAATCATGCCATTTTCACGTCAAATTGTTCAAGTTGGACACTCTTCTAAGACAGCTTAAGTCTTTTGAAATCAAAGCGAACTCTTTCAACTCGAAATGAGATTTTTCGATTTTTTATTTTTTTTATTTTTCTATTTTTTCTACTTTTTTCTGTTTTTTCTACATGGAACTCGAGACTCTCCAGAAAGGTTAGAATAATTTTTTGTTTAAGGAAAGTTCTCGTATAACACTCTTTGAAGTTTTAGTTTTCTTCCCAGTAAGATAAAAATAATTTGAAACTTTATAAAAATTTGATTTTTCTGGCAAGAAACAATGATTCAAAGCTTGTTTCAAAGAGCGGAAAGGCGGCCATCTTCTATTACCAAAACAGAGATTGCGCCATGCCTTGTCCGAAACTTAGCGATTTTTATTCGATTGATACTAAAATTTTTGTTTGCATAAAGTTTCACACTTGCAAACGGTGCAGCTGTAAAAATTGTAAAAAAAACACATTTCTTGTTGCATGTAAGCAGTATTTACACTATCCATCAAATAAACATTGTGACCTGTTTTTCGAGTGTACAGCGCGATTCAGTCTTTTTATGCACTACATGATTACTGCCTTGCTGCACTTTAAAATAAAATTTAATCTACTATTTTTCAAAAATAACATTTTCATAAAATTATTCACATCGTGGGGCAGGTGAACCAAAGAATTTCAAAAAAAGTTCTACCAAATTTTTCTTGAACAAAAAACTATTCTAACTATCTTAGTGAATCCGTAGTTTAAGGGTTCGTTAAGTGTGCGCGCGACGCGCGACGCGATGCATTTGTAGTGGCCTAATTGATCGAGGGACGCGATTGATCAATTCGGCCGCTACACATGGCATCGCGTCGCGCGTCGCGCGCCCACTAAAGGCCCATGCACACTTCTGCGACAGCGCGACGCGGCCATGATGAAGCATAGGGCCGCGACGGCCGCGGCGCGACACTGCGACACGTGCCGCAGGGAGGAGGCATGCAAACTCTTGCGACTGTCGCGGCGGCTATCGCAGGTGACTCTGCGCTGAGTGCCGCAGGCTGAAATAGTTCAAACCCTTCCTTGCGGCGCGGCATCCACGGGGACGTCGGTCCCGTTGCCTAAAACGGTGCTCTAACGCGACCGCGCAGCGACCGCCGGATTCCGCGGAGGTAGCCGTCGCCCCACTTGCCGGGCCGCGGTGTCGCAGAAGTGTGTATGGGCCTTAGGCGCCTTTTATACTCCCGCCGCGGCGCGGCGCGTCAATTTGGGGAGCGGCGCGGCCAGTCGCGCCGCGCCCGAAATTGACGCGCCGCTGCGCGATTGCGGTTAGAAAGGGGAGCGTCAGCGACGCGCGGCCACAAGCTTCTGCGCACTACGGCCCGTGCTCCGAAAACGCTCCATGAGTCATTGAAGGAGCAAAACAGAAAGGATTCGTCTGGCTGATCAGCAATGCATCTTGTCAATGTTTGTCGTGGGATTCTTATGGGAGCGACGAATCCTCTCTTAAGCCTGGAGTCGAAGTCGCAACCTACGGCTACGGTTGAAACTGGTGAGTGTGGTATTGAGTCGAATCCCCTGCAATGCAAACGGCACTAAACCACCCCTTATTTTGCTATATGGGCGGGTTCAAAAGTAAAACTGTTGGAAGGTACTCATCGTCGATAACCACTCAAAATTCTTTCTCATATGACCATTCTGGGGTCACTGTGCACTAAGCATATTTTAGCGTTGTACACGAAGCTTCGTGAATGTCTACAGATCTCCATTCTCTTCCTAGGTTACAGAAGGTACAGGCTAAGGTCATGGTCACCGATTTCGCCCAAACTCCCTAATCATCCAAACCTAGTAATCGCCTGTAACTTCAGAAAACGATGCCAGATTCGTGATCAGCTCCCTAAATACCTCCTCATCCTTCCCAATAGGAGAACTTTGGTCGAAAAGGTGAAATCTCCCACCCTACACCGAGTCTGCCGCGGCTGATCGCGCCGCGCCGCGCCCTTTCCCTCAGCGGCGAGATTCGCCGAATACCGTAACCCAAAATTCCGTCAAGTGTGGTGTTTTGCAGCGGCGGGGTATAGAAGCGATGCGGCGCCGCCACGCGGCGCGAAAAATCGATAGCCATGCCGACCATCACGCCGCGCCGCGGGGCGCCGGCGCCTTAAGGCCTTGCTTAGAGTGCGCGCGACGCGCGACGCGATGCATGCGTAGTAGCCAAATTGATCGGGCGACGCGATTGATCAATTCAGCCACTACACATGGCATCGCGTCGCGCGTCGCGCACACACTAAACGACCCCTAAACGATCCCTAACGTGCTTAAGAGTGTCCAATTTTACGTGAAAAGTGTTCAATTTGATTTGAACCGTGTCCAATTCGATGTGAAAATGGTACACATCCCGTTGCTCAGTAGTTCAATACTTACCAGTTTCCATACCAGTGGAATTGTTGGGCTTTTGCGAGCATCTTGATGAAGATTACCCAAGTTTTTCAACACAGGGTGCTGGTGCGGATTTTTGTTGTTACCGTACTCCTAGCTGTGCTACCTTTTAAGGATTAATTGCTGCAAGCTCACTGATAAGATGAGCATTAGAATTTATTTGTTTTCTTTTAGATCGCGTGGTACTTAGGAGATGTTGCTGTCAAAGACACCGATCCTAATGTTATTTTCTCTGAAGACAGACGACGCCTTCACGTTTTAAAGGTAGGCTGCTTATCATCGTAGTAACTCTTGTTGCAGTCCACAGATTCAGACGACTTTCAATTTTTCATAAATAAATAAATAAATTCCATCTTCCAGGCTAGGTCTTCTGACGCTGGCCTGTATAAGTGTGTCGCTAGTAATCTGGCAGGCGAGAGCAGCAAGACATTTGATGTCGAAGTGATCGGTAGGAGCGTTCTTCGGTACATGTCGCGAAGACGCACCGCAGGACTGCGGAAACATGAAGCGGGGGCGCGGAACGGCGCCATTGTTCCTACCATAATCGCTGCAGCCAATCGCGTGCCCTGCCTGTGTGGCTGAGCCGGTCCCCGATTGGCTGCCGCTCTCGCCGTAGGCGCAACTGCGCTTTCCCGCACCTCCTCGGTCCATCTTTGCTACACATTCTCGCTCTTCTATAAATTTTTCCCACCATGGTAAGAGCATAGATTCTTCAGTTCCCTTGAATATTGACGAGAGCAGCTATAAGCGAAAGACGTCCGTGTTCGAGGGATCAACGGTCGAGTTAGGATGTCCAGTGAGCGGTGTTCCACCACCGTCGATAACTTGGATAATTGGTGGAAGAATTCTGAAGCCTGACGAAAATCTTGGAGGCGTGAGGCTGTCAGAGGATGGCAACTCAGTGAGTCATCCATTCTTGTAACTGCAGACGCAGCGCATGAAGAAGTTCTAACCTTACAGTTGATCATTGAAAACGCTACCTTGGATCAAGCGGCAACGTATCATTGCGTGGCGCAACACAGTGTTGGAAGCATTGATATAGACGTCGAGCTGTTGGTGAAAGGTGGGTGATCTGATTGAAGACTGCTGGAGCTGGTTCAGGAGACGGTTTCGTTCGTCGTCTCATAAAAAAGGGAAAAATGAACGGTAAAAATAAAGGAGGGCGAGGTAACACAGTTTGCCCTACTTTGTGTCTCCCTTTCAGCACCTCCAAGAGTAGGAGAAGACGAGTCAGCCGAAGTTATCGCTGGTAAACCAGCCACGCTGTCTTGCGAAGTTGACAGCTTTGATGACGACAGTACAACTGTGACATGGCGTGTGGTAAGCTTTGCCTTTATGTAGATCACTACGCTATTTTTATATGTTATAATTGTCGTACTTTATTTGTAAATACTATGTTACAAGCAAAGCTTTTCACTTTTCTTTTCAATCCTTTGAGACCTGTCAAGTTCAAGGCATCTCCCCTTTGCTCGTGCTGTTAATATACATCCACAAATGCGAAAAGGTTGATGTGTAAATGTTTGCAGTGCAGTACATAACCATTGAGCAGACCTGGAAGAAGTGTTTGATTCTACTTACTTGGCTCTTCTTTTCTTTTATTTCTATACGTTGCTTATTGAGTTCGAAGGTGTCTTCAAACACCTTTTACCATTTCAAGTAATTTATTGGGTCAAAGCGAAAGCTTCCAGCGTTTTAGTGCTTTAAATTTTCTTGCGTTTGTTTAGGATTTTTACCATACGACTTTGCTGGGAGGAGGAAGAGGGGGGGGGGGGTTGGTACCGTTGCGTAAAAGAAATACTAGGTTAAAAGCGATACTTTTATTATAAAAGCGTGCAAAATTTATAAGACTGTAAAAATTGAAGGACTTATCCAACTGTACTATATTTCCTGAACGCCGGATTTTTGTGCCATAGACCTTTATAGCCTATTCTTCTGGTTTGTTTATTTTATGGCATGGAGATTATTTTTTATCGAAAAAGTAGTCACGCTTTATGAAGACGGAAGTATGTGCAATAAAATACGCCGGTTTTCGACTTTTCCGCAAGAATTTGCCTTCTAAGTAGAACCATAACGAAGCTTCCACGTCCCTCTCAAAGAATTATTTCTGGTCTTTGATATTTATTGCTGGTATAGTTTAAAGTTGCTCATGCCATCAGAAGGATGAAGTCAGGCACTGCTCCCGGACCGGACGGCATTTCTGCTGACCTCCTTCGTGCGGGTGGCAGTGCCCTCTGCTCACTTCTTGCCAAGCACTTCAACCACTACCTTCGACTTGGTAGGATTCCGGACTCATGGAAGGAGTCGAAAACAGTTTTAATCTTCGAAAAAGGTCAGCAGGAGGATATCAACAACTATCGACCCGTTAGTCTTCTCTCGGTTGTGTACAAGATCTTCACCAAGATGCTGCTTAATCGCATGGAGCGTTGCTTGGATGAGTATCAGCCAGTGGAGCAAGCAGGGTTTCGCAAGGATTTCTCCTGCATGGACCATATTCAGACTGTCTCACAGCTCATCGAGAGGAGCCGCGAATACCACCTCCCACTTGTCCTTGTCTTCGTGGATTACAGGAAAGCGTTCGACTCTGTGGAAATCAACGCCGTTTTGAACGCACTTGTGCACGCTGGTATACCATCGCCCTACATCTGACTTCTCGACGAATGCTTCTCGAACACATCGACCACCATCCAGTTGTTCGATCGAAAGCTTAAGATTCCTATCGGGAAAGGAGTACAGCAGGGAGACCCGATTTCTCCCAAGCTATTCACAGCGGCACTCCAGGATGCCATGAAAGACTTGAACTGGGACGATAAAGGCTACCTTGTCGACAGTAAACGGATCAGCAACCTTCGCTTCGCCGACGATATTGCTCTCATCTCCACCAGCACGGCAGAAGTCGAGGAAATGCTGAACGAGCTCAATGTGGCAGGTATGAAGATTGGATTGGACATGAATATGTCCAAAACGCAGTTCATGGTAAACCAGTGGTGCGACACGGGACTCGTAAGGTTAAATGGAGTCGCTCTACAATAGGTCGACTCCTACGTCTATCTGGGAAGAGAGCTGAACATGGATAACGACCTCGCTCCTGAAATCGCCCGCAGGAGACGCGCAGCATGGACAGCCTTCAGTTCGATTCGCGAAGTCACCGATCAGGTCAAGGATGCCGGCCTCAGTGCCTCGATATTCAACGCCTCTGTACTGTCTGCGATGTGTTACGCGACGCAAACCTGGCGCGACAACAAGACAATCGCCAGAGCGATGCAAACTACGCATCGTGCACTGGAGAGATGTCTTCTGAGGACAAGCTTTCGTCAGCAATGACAAGAAGGCCTACGAAGCTCGGAGCTACGGGAGAAGTCGCAATTAGCAGACCCGCTGCAGTACATGAAGAAGTCCAAATATCGCTGGGCCGGACACCTGCTTCGACGAAAGGACGATAGATGGAGTCACCGTGTCACAGAATGGCTTCCGAGAGACCATAAGAGACCACTGGGTTGACCACCAACGCGATGGGCAGACTCATTCTCAAGATCTTTCAGAGAGCGGAGTCTGCCTCACTGGATGCAAGCAGCCAGAGATCGAGCGGTCTGGAAGAGTTGTGGTCCCCGTTGAGAAGACCTCCAGCCGACAATAGGACCATCAAAGTATCAAAGTATCAAAGTATACTTTAAAGAGAATACAGAAGGCAAATTGCTAGATTAGAGCAGAATGAGCTGAGGAGAATCCATGATCCAAATATGTGAAAACTGTAGAATTTTGGTTATGTGATATTCTGAGATCGCTTTCACTCATATTTTTTTCGGAGTTTTTTGAAAAACTCCAGGGAAGAAATTTCACCATATATAAAAGTGACGTGCGAAAGAGTCTAAAGACAGCATGAACCACAGATTACCTCAGTTATTCAGAAATAGGGTGTTTCCATTTTATGGACTCCAATTTCTTGCCAGTGATATTGTTCAATTAAACATATATTAACATATCATATCGGCGAATGAAGTCCGTCGTAGGAAATGATTTTGGATCTTAGAAAGTCTATCTTCGCGACGCGTTCCGAATCTTCTTATTGAAGTAGATGTTAACAGATTATTTCTTTCATATTTTATGGAAATACACTGTAAAATCTGCCTTCAACTGAACTGAATGTTGCAGAACAACTCGGATTCGATCCCGAGCAATATGCAGGTGCCGTTCGACGGCCGGCGCATTTATTTAGTCGACACCACTCCATCAAATGCGGGAACCTACACTTGCATTGTGCGCAACTCAGCCGGCGAGAATCGCAAGAACATCCACGTCTCCATTTTGGGTAATTTGTTCAGAGCAATTCTTCTGAAGTATCTCCTAGGCAACAGCCCAAATCTGTGGCCAATTTTTGCGAAAATTCCGTCCAACATTTCAGAGCCACCCGAATTCCTCGAGAAAGAAGTCGGGCAAAATGTGCAAGTCATAAGTGGCTCACCATTGAGCCTATCGTGTACCGTCAGAGGTTCGCCTGCTCCTGTGATCGAGTGGCGTAAGGATGGGATGATAATCACGGACGGCGTCTTCAGGTGAACCTTATTTTCCATTTTTGCGAGGCAAATATCTGCATTCTTAACTCATGAAAAGCTTCTACCATCGAAACACTCCGTAATAATTTTTTGTTCTAAAGGAAGGTGGTGTGATATTTACATCAATACCCACCTGCTGTTGTTGTAAAAACTAGCCAACTATTAAATTAAATACCGATTTAGGTTATCTCAATTTCTGAATTGCATTCTTTTTTAGAGCCGAGCTGTCTTTTAAAAAATCCGGCTTGGTGTTCCTCGCGAAAAAACCACACTCAGTGTCCCCGTGCTTAAGATTCCAAAATACTGACATTCATTTCGAGTAGACCAGCTCTTGGCGTTGTAAATGAAACATTATATATATATATATATATACATTGAATTAGAGGATCTGCGTGTTCTAGGAAAAAGGCTCCTCAGCTGACCGAATAATGCTGAAGACGTTAAAAGCCTACTGATTACAGTGACAACGGACAGCGTCTCTCAATGGATTCTCAAGGACTGACAACGCACAGATTCACCTGCCTTGCATCCAATAAAGCTGGGTCAGCAACTAGAGACTTCTTTGTTCAGGTACGCCCAAGGCACAACGGTTTTATTCTAGAAAGCTTCACAAATATTGGCTGAAGGATAATGATGAAGGATGGTGTTACTCAACCCCTCTAGGATTTGTCCTTCATCATTATCCATATCACGTAGAAGCATTCTAGACACTTCTACGTGATATGGTGGAGGCGATTTGAATGCGTATTTGGCCATACAATGACTTGCGGTGGCCAGCCGATGAATGTGCCAGCGCTTTATCTTTCCCAGACAACTCTGGTACCAATGCACCGACCCCAGAGGGATGGAAGGCTTGATTGGCGTGGCGGGAAATCCGAGCCAGGAACCTAGCATCGGGTACACGCGACAGCCGTCATCTCCTCTGACTGCGCTACACGCGCCCGCGTCTAGATATTTATTGCTCCGAGTTGTTCTCTTTGTAATATTACCGTAGCGCGCATAAAATAAAATTTGTATCTGAAAAGATAAAGGATAGAAGGCGGTATTATCAGTTCTCTTTTGGGATACGCCACGCATTCTACTTATACGAGATGTCATGGACCAATTTGAGTGCGTATTTGGCCCATACAATGACTAGGTGGCCAGCCAGCCCATGAGAAGGCAGTGCTTTGTCCATTCCAAGCAATCTAGTATCAATTCGTGGACCTCTGAGGGATGGAAGGCTTGACTGGCCTGGGCGGAATTCCTAAGAACCTCGCCTCGGAGTGTATGCCACAGCCGGCACTTCCTCCGACTGCGCTACCACGCCGCATTGCATGCGATACAGATGTCTATTTCACAAATAAGGCAAAGTTGGTGGAATCGGGAGGAGGCGGCGGTTTCGCGTACACCGCGAATCGATTTTTGGTTGTTATATTCCCCTACACTAATTCTGTGTTTATTCCATCGGAGTAGTTGGATTGGTGTTGGACCTTTTTGAAAGACTAAAAGATTGGCTTTTTTTTAAATATCGACTATTCGAATGGTTTAGAATGCTTACAAATTTCGAATATTTGAATTCGAATATTCTCGAAAGAACGGTTTGTCTGAATGTTCGAATTCAAACACAGTCGAAAAACGCGATTTCTTTGAACATTCGATTTCGAATACATTTGAAAAACGCGATTTTTTGAATATTCGAATTCGAATATTCAAAATCGAATGAAAATCATTCGAATGCCTATTTGGATAGGCTATTCGAGCACAACTATGGTGTGCATCCACGTCGTCCCTTAGTAGTACATAATTGAGTGTGTGGCTCACCCTTCCCGAAAGTCAACGTCAATTTTGACAATTTTTCCTTTTCATTTCGGTGATCGCCATCGTGTGATCGTGTGTTGCAGAGTGTCACGCCGCCAGTGATCAAAGACTCAGAAGTCAGCACAATTGTCGAAGTCCACGAGTCGCAGACTGCGATTCTGCAATGTCCCGTTTCTGCTGGCGGTGACGTGGAGGTTACATGGAGAAGACAAGGACGAACAATCGAGGTGCGACGTAGACGACAAAGTGTCCAACGCACACTCGACTAATGCTCGCTCACCTGTTGCAGGACAGCCCTACCGTCTTCGTATTGGACAAGACGCGACTCATCATCGTGAACGCACAGCCGTCACATGCCGACACCTTCACCTGTGTCGCCAAGAATCCGGCTGGAGAAGCAGCTCGAGACATCGAAGTCGTTGTACTGGGTAGGTTGATAATGCCAGTTCACTATTGCTAGCCCGTTCCATTCGAATATGCGTACTGGAGAGGGCAGAAGCGCTGTCTTCTGTCAGTGATTTTAAGAAAGTTTAAATCATTTTTTGAAGAAAGCATTAGTTATTCTACCTTTTTGCTGAAGCCTAAAGTGGCTGTTCTACAGGTTATCTATAGTTAGATGGACGCTTAGTTGTCACAAAGCTCTTGCGCCAGGGGGACTCGAACCCGCACCTTCTTTTTTTCGGGCAGGATGCTATGCCTTACACCACCGACGCTCTTCGATCGGACGTAACACTAACGATACCGCTCTAGGATTCAACAAACGGAGTGAACGTGATTTCTAGTAGAGACTTCAGCTTTTCCGGTTTCATAGTGATACCAGCTGCCGGCTCATCCAGATAAGGATATGGATAAGGATAAAGGACGGCGTTACTCAATCCCTTCTGGGATGCGCCAGCGCACTCTTCTTTACGGGATGTCGTGGAGGCGATTTGAATGCGTATTTGGCCATACAATGACTTGCGGTGACCAGCCGATGAACAAGTCAGCGCTTTATCCTTCCTTCCCAGACAAGTCTGGTACCAATTCACCGACCCCGGAGGGATGGGAGGCTTGGTTGGACTGGGCGGGAAATCCGAACCAGGAACCTGGTATCGGGTGCACGCGACAGTCGCGCCTCCTCCGACTGCGCTACACGCGCTCTCTCATCCAGATATCATGGGTGAATGCTTATAGACCACGTTAATATCGTGGATGTCACGTGCTGCAAAATAACGCCAGTGGTGTAAGGCGTAACATCCAGCCGGGAAAGCAGGGGTGCGGGTTCGAGTTCCGCCCAGCGCAAGGCTTTTTTCGCAACTAAACATTCATATGACAGTATGAGTTGTTGTTGTTGTTCCTTGAACTCTAGGCGAGGTCGGTAACTGCGTTTATTAGGCTTACGTTTCGGCGGGATCGCCTTCTTCAGAGCCTGAAAGGAAGCAAACCTAGGTGTGACCACTCGACCAAACGTCTCCTCAATCCTACTGGATTTTGAGACTAATTGGACGTATACAAGATGGGAAGATGACAGTAATCGACCTCACCTAACCGCGGATCGACAGGCGATCAGGGCAGTAGCGCTCGTGAGGGTACCAAAGGAGACCGTACCCTGATTAGAATGCTAGTCGGAGGTACGGCTTGAGCTCCCGGGTTATATATAGGCACTCCCCTTCCGGTTGATTTTTGGGTCAGTAGCCTGTATCCAAAATGCGTCAAGCGTTTTCCGCGCCGACGTCTGGGGCTCACGCGCTAAAATTTGGAATGTGACCCCAAAATCCTCTCCGTTGTGGGCGTTGACCCTGTGGCCACCTAGCGCGGTGGAAACCCATGACCTTTGCTTGCCCTCCAGATGTTCTTTGGCGCGTACATGGAGTGGACGAGAAGTTTCTTCGATATATTACGTTGTCACGAATTAATTGGCACTGACTCGCGCCATTTTTTGGCGCGTCTTTACGCGTTTGATCAAGAACAAACCGTAACATGTGGCATATCATTTAGAAGCGCAAACTTTGCTCTACCGGAGGTACCAAATTTTCTATGTAAAAGTGGGAAAACTTTAGAGTTTTATTGACTTTTTGCAGATGGACAAAAGGGTAATCCGAGGCATTTACTTGTATGAATTCAAGCTGGGCACTACAGCTAAGGAGACGGACGAGAAGATCAACGCCGCATTCGGTCAAGGATGTTCCACAATTCGGACGGCGTATCGTTGGTATCAGAAGTTCCGGAATGGAGATGAGAGCTTGGAAGAACATGAAGGTCGTGGGAGGCATAGTGATGTTGATGAGGACAAGCTGAGAGATGTGGTAGAGGAGGATCCACACAAAGGTGCCAGGGAGATAGCGAAGGTTCTTGGCGTCAGTTACAACACAGCTGCTCGGCATCTGAAGGAAATTGGAAAGACCAAAGAACTGGAGAGATGGGTGGTGCCTCACGAGCTGTCTGAGGAGCAAAGAAACTGACGATATGAGATCTCGTCCGCACTGCTTCTGCGGAACGAAACGGACCCATTCCCTGATCGCATCGTAACCTGTGACGAGAAATGGATAATGTACGACAACAGGCGACGATCGGCACAGTGGGTGGACAGCGATGAGAGCCCCAAGGTTTTTGCGAAGCCGGAATTGCACCAAAAGAAAGTAATGGTGACAGTATGGTGGTGTTCGCCGGGAATTATTCACCACAGCTTCCTCCCTCCCGGTGAATCCATCACGGCAGAGAAGTACTGCATTGAAATTGAAGAAATGATGAAAAAGTTGAAGGATGTCCGGCCGGCCTTGGTAAACCGAAGGCGAGTTCTCCTTCTGCACGACAATGCTCGCCCCCATGTAGCACGAATGACGTTGCAGAAATTGAATGAGTTGAGCATTGAAACTCTACCACATCCTCCGTTTTCTCCCGACCTCTCCCCAACAGATTACCATTTCTTCAAGCATCTTGGCGACTTCTTGGTAGGGAAAATATTCAAATACCAACAGGATGCCGAAAGTGCCTGCGAAGATTTCGTCAATTCCAGAACTTCTGATTTTTATGCTACTGGGATAAAAAAGCTTGTGTCACGTTGGCAAGGATGTGTAGAATCAGAAGGTTTTTATTTCGATTAATAAACTTGCATTCAAGCCGAGATATTAACTGTTTAAATTTACAGTGGTTCAGTGCCATTTATTTCGTTACAACCTAATAGTTCTCTCCACAGCTTTGACAGGCGATCCTGTAAAAAAAAATCCGTCATCATGCCGAGGTTCATAGGAAGTCGGACATGGCAAGTATGAGTTGTGTTTCTTTGACTACTTCCTTGGATGAGTAGGGGAAAGTCTTTGCAGTTTGGATGTAGTTTTCAAAGGAAGAGGAGATCCAAAGAAAGGGGGCGACAGGATGCTTTTATGGTTTTTTAGCGGTTAAAACGCTTTATCTTTCTGGTCAACGTAACAAGTTCTCTATGCAAATAAATCTACTCGCACACCCATGTATTGATGAATGGGCTCTCGTAATCACAGATTTCCTCGAGCTTGAACGAGTGAGCGAATTCTCTGTTGGCTGAGTCTACTGAATTCGATCCGTGACAGATGTTGCGACCCGTCTTGATGCAGAAGTCACTGCTAATCGTTCTCGGTGCAGATGCCAGAGGGTTGGTAGCTCCGAGCATTGCGCGTCCGTGCTTGATGACGTCTAGATTACCAGACCATGGCAACGACTGGACCAGATCCCAAGTACTTGATCAGATGTGGAAAGAACGGCTTGTCTTTCAGATCTTGATAATGGACTTAAAGGTGTTCCTTGGAGGTGGTCATCATCTTCAACGCAATGAGCTTGTATCCTTGCCACTCGAATCGCTGGATGATCTTTCCGACCAGTTTTATGTGGAAGCCATCCGGCTTGACGGCGATGAAGACGCGTTCGTTGGTGGCCATTTTGGGGCAGGAGTCCTTGTCGCAGGTGTCGCCGAGGATCACAGTCGCAGCCGCAGGCAGCCGAAGTAGTGGGATTGTTTACTTAGTACATACATCTGGAGGCTTACATTCTCTCTAGCCTGTACACGGTGGAGTGGTGAATCACATCTTCGTGGAATGCAGCGTAGGTACTATTGGAGTTCTCGTGGAATATCCTTGCAGGAATTCATAATAGACTATGTTCTTAGGGGACTTTATAAAGGAGAAAAGAGGACGACGTTATTCAACCGTGTTGGGATGCGCACCGCTCTACAGTATGTCGTGGGGGCAATTTGAATACATATAATTGGTCTTACAATGACTTGCGGCGGCCAGCCCATGGGCAGGTCAGTGTTTTGTCCTTCCCTGACGAGTTGGGTACAAATCCCCCGACTGGAGGCATGGAAGGCTTGCTTGGCCTCGGCTGTAAGATCCGAGCCAGGAATCTGGAATCGGCTGCAGGTGACAGCCGGTGTATCTTCCAACAGCACGACCATGCTCCTAGGCTTTGCATAGTGGGATCAGGAAGGCGTTTAGAATACACTGTGCCCCCAGAATTCAAAGTCTCATCTGTACAGGCTTTAGGAAGTTCAACAGGCGATTCTGTAAAGTGTTGCCATACATTTCCATCATCCTATTATTTGTAACACCTGATGTATTCCTATAAAAGGATAAAAAGGATAAAGGACGGCGTTATTCCATTCCCTTTGGGATGCGCCACGCATTCTACTCCTACGGGATGTCGTGGAGGCCAGTTGAATGCGTATTTGGCCATACAATGACTTGCGGTGGCCAGCCGATGAACAGGTAAGCGCTTTATCCTTCCCAGACAAGTCTGGTACCAATTCACCGACCCCGGAGGGATGAAAGGCTTGGTTGGATTGGGCGGACCATGAACCTGGTACCGGGTGCAGGCGACAGTCGGCGCCTCCTCCTACTGCGCTCCACGCGTCCGTATTTATGTACTTCTATACGTCGCATATATCAGGAATATGTTTCAGTTGCTCCCGTTGTCAAGGGACAATTGGTAGAAGAGGTTGATGTTGTGGAAGGTCACGAAATGACGCTCAACTGCGACTACGACTCGAGTCCAGAGCCTACCATAACGTGGACAAAGGATGGGGAAGCGCTTCCACCCAGTGTGCAGGTAACAGTCACGTTTTCTGGAAATTTGCAGGACATTTTCGATCTATCCTACTTGGATGGGGCATCGCTAGAAAAACGAGGCAAATGTAAACAAGGAGACTTCTTTCGGCTAGGAGATTCTCTTGTAGACCAGTTCACGTTACTGTCTTTGTAGACTAATTTGCTTTTAGTTTTGTCGCCTTTGTCAAGGAGTCAGAGTGGAGCACCCCTTCCTCCGTTGGGATAAAACCGATATTCTCATTCTTTGTACAGCGTCGAATGTCGCAGTTCAGAAAAATAGAGCTTTGAAATCTAGTTGAAGTTTTCTATTAGGTTGTCCCATAAGTCCTTGCAGTTTTTTCAACGATTCACTGCAGATTCCGCCGGTGGTCTCTTGCACAGCGCTGCTAAGCTTTTGAAAGAGAATGATTTGCTCTATCAGAACCTGTATTGCTCTTCTTTTTTCATCATGAATTTTGTCAATTTTTAGGTCGTTGAAGTGAAAAGTGAAAAAGTAGCCATTTGCGCACTCGTTCTCTCCGCTTAGGTTTGTAATTTTTTGCGCAGTTTCTTATAGCATTTGGAAGACAATGTTTTGTACTACAAGAATATGTGTTAGTGCTATTTGCTCATTTGTCCTTTATTGATTTTTAGGTCAACAAATTGGGACGTCCGAAGGAGGATGGTTATTTTTGCCGACAGCTCCTGCTTTGTGGTTGGAATTTTTGGGTTGGTGTTACACGTCGTTCGAAAGAGAATGTCGTGCTCTATAAGAATATGTGTCGCTTTTATTGATTTCTGTTGAATATCAACAAAATGCCAAAAAGAGAAAAATCGTCTTCACCAATAACTCCTTCTCCTTCTTCAGTTGTTGATATTCGACAGAAATCAGCGTGAGCCAATAAACGCGACACAAATTCTTACTGTGCAAGACATCTCCTTCCAAACGGCATATAACGTCAAGCAAAAGAGTACAACCACAGAACCGGAGTTTAAAAAAAGGGTAAAAATTCGGACGGAAAAGTCGTAATTCCCAATTTGATGGCTTAAAAATCAATAAAGGACAAGTGAGAAAATAGGACCAACACATATTCTTGTAGGATAGAACATTGTGTTCTGAGTGCTATAAAAAACTGTGCAAAAAGTTTAAAAAAAAAAAACAAAAAAAAAACAAACCTAGCGGAGTGAACAAGGGCGCAAATGGCTACTTTTCATTTTCTCACTTTTCACTTCAACGACCTAAAAATTGACAAAATTCGTGATGAAAAAAGAAATGCAATACATGTTCTGATAGAGCAAATCATTCTCTTTCGAAAGCTATGCAGCGCTATGCAAGAGACCGCCGGCGAAATCTGCAGTGAGTCGTTGAAAAAAAAACGACAAGGACTTATGGGACAACCTAATACTTCTGCTTTCGGAATTTGAATTATATTAATTTGCCACTCTTAGCATTTAAACAGGAGAATCCTCAAAAAATAATTAACAGTCCTTTAGTCAAATTATTGATAGTGATTAGAGTATGTGCACCTTTTTTTCAAGTCGAATTGGACACTCTCCCAAACAATCAACACAAGCGCCGTCCACATTAAGCTGAACCTTCCAAAAAAATTAGAGTATTTTCTCGCGATTTCGATCCGATTGATAGACAGAATTTCTCTTTTTATGAATTTTGACTAACTGTTAACGATAAGACAAAAACATGGTAAGGAATGCACATATCCTCACTTTGATGTTTCATGCAAGTGCCATTTACACTATCAATCGAATAAAATCTGCGACGAACTTCTTGATTTCATTACGTGATTTGATCGCGATCTGACCGCCGGCGAAATCTGCAGTGAATTGTTGAAAAATAAAATGAAAACTGCAAGGACTTATGGGACAACCTAATAGTTGAAAAAAATCTAGTTGAAATTCTTCCTCCCATTCGAGAAGAGACGCAAGACTAATTTTGAGTTCTCACTATCAGACGAATATGAACTCCCTTCGGGTTTTAAACACCTTGCTGATTTATATATCATGCGCAATTTTTGCCTTCAACTGCTCTGAAACAATTGGGAGTCGACCCTGTTTCATTTCCTTTCTCTCTTGAATTTGCGCGACGACTGTTATCCTAGCAGCCCTTAAGAATGCTGTTTTAGAATTAATGTTAAATTAACCCAGATTTGCAACGAATTACAGCTTCTACACGACGGCCATTCCATATCAGTGAGCAAAGTCACCCCCGATCATGCCGGCGTTATTCGTTGCGCTCTATCAAATAAGGCTGGATCAGCCGAGAAGACGTTCAACATACGAGTCATTCAGAAGCCGATGTTTGATGACGAATCAGAGGTTGTGGAAGTGAAGGTAGGTGTGCTTACTCATCAGATTCTTATTATATACGGCAATACGTTAGCTAGCCACTGAATTAAAAAAATGAAATAAAATAAAAGGATTGCTGTTAGGTTGAAAAAAATGTTGGGCTTGCAGTTCCACACTCAGCTGTCTATAGCATTGAGATTCTAGAATTTTCTAGAAGCATGTGGTATTTTTAATCACAGAATCTGATACAGCAAGTTGATAAACGTCTTTCTAAAAATATGAGAAGTTTC
Organism: Heligmosomoides polygyrus bakeri; assembly: GCA_947359475.1. NCBI lineage: Eukaryota > Metazoa > Nematoda > Chromadorea > Rhabditida > Heligmosomidae > Heligmosomoides > Heligmosomoides polygyrus. Next base: position 87,825,133 of record OX375870.1, read on the forward strand.
TAGTTTTTGGGTTTTTTCAACCTAATATATTTTTGAGAATGTAATAGCCCTTAAATTGTTTCAAAGCAGGCCATATTTGGTTCGTAAGTGCAATCTGTGTTCATTAGAAGATTATTTCGATTTTTGGAAGTTAGCATTGTAAAATATTCAGCCGAGGGTGTGGTAGCGCAGTCGGAGGAGGCGTCGGTTCTCACGTGCTCTCCGGTCCACAGTTCTTTGTTCGGATTTCTCGCCCAGCCAACTGAGTCTTCTATCTCTTCGAGGTCGATTAATTGATAGAAGACTTGTCCTGGAAGAATAACGCACTTACTTGTTGTTCATCGGCTGGCCACCGCAAGTCATTATATGCCAAAATACGCATTCAAACGAGGTCCGTTACATCCCGTAGAAGTGGAATGCGTGGCGCGTCCCGCAAGATGGTTGGCGTACGCCGCCGGTTATCTTTGTCATTATTATAGGCTTAGCTATAACTATTTCTTCCAACCTTGTTTGCTAATGAGGGAACCGATTGCGTTCACTCGTGGCCATGCTGGCCTTCCTAACGTTGACAAAGTGGCTCCTATTCCTATAAAGGATGATGCGTTACTCGGTTCCTTTTGGGATGCGCCACACATTCTACATACTTCTAAAGGATGTCGTGGAGGCGATTTGAGTGCGCATTTGGCCAGGCAATGACTTGCGGTGGCCAGCCGATGAACAGATCAGCGCCTTATCCTTCCCAGACAAGTCTGGTACCGATTCACCGGTTCCGGAGGAATGGAAGGCTTGGTTGACCTGGGATGAAAGTCCGCACCAAGAACATGGTATCGGGTGCACGCGACAGTCGGCATCTCCTCCGTCTGAGCCACACGCGTCCTGTTTATACACAGGAATGAAAAGCACAGAGTTGAACTGTCAACGGCAAGGTTGTTCCGAACTTCCGTCAGGTTTAATTACCCATGTTTGAGGACATGGTTGTACTTCCCGTGGTAGAGTTGTCAAGGCGTACGTTCTTCTCCTTTCGAGAAGAGAACGTTATCGAAACTGTCCTGTCCTTGGATGCGAGCTCATTTTACTGCACTGTCAACGGCAAGGTTGTTCCAAACTTCCGTCAATGCCTCTCGGATTTTTCCAAAGACGTTTTCTTCCAAGTTCATTTTCGGTGTAAACAAAACTACAAATCAACTCATGTGTCGTGACCTAAATGGTCGACGTCTTGCATCTATTGACGAAGAGGAGAAGCTAAAGAAATGGATTGCAAGAGCGGCCGAGCAGGAACGAGGGAAAATTGCAAAGAAGGAGGCCAAGTATGAGAAGCTGAAGTCGGGTCCTCCAAAGCACATGTCCAATGATCCAGACTACATTCGGCAGAAAGAAGAAATTATAGAAAAGACAGAAGAAGCATTTGAAACTGGATTTCTGGAGCTAACAAAAGCAGAGCGTGAGAAGAATTTGCAGCCGGACGAATCATCTTCCGATTCTGATTTTGACATCGATGACCTTCCTGGAAGCAGAGCTGCCCGAAAAAGGAAGGCAGTATCTGCCACTGGTCAGGTCGAGCAAAAGAAGCAAAAGATAGAAGAGGACGCTGACCCCAGTTCGGATTCCGACGAAAACGATGTCGATTTGGAGTTGCTTCGTGAGATTCAGGGCTATTTTGCTTGCAAGAGCGGCGAGTGTTCGACATCCAAGGGCGACGACCAGGGCATTTGTAATGAAGGTGATTCTGGTAACACGGTCGAGGAGCCAGCAGCTAAAGAAAATGATGACAACGGCGAGCTGTGTGTAGAATCTACAGAAGACAATGTTGCGAACGTTTCCAAGAACTGCTCGACCGATAAAAACGAGGTGTCAGTGTCTGCCGACGTTTCCATGCCTCCCGAGAAGCCGCACGAGCCTGAGGACTTTCCACCTGTAGATCTAATGCTCTATGAAGATCCTAGTGAACTTGTGAAGCTTGGACTCGGTCATCTGAAGCATGCGTTGAAAGCTCGAGGAATGAAGTGCGGTGGGACTTTGCGTGAGCGAGCGGAGCGTCTGTTTTCAGCCAAGAATATGAGTAAAGAAGATTAACAAGGTCGAAATTCATTTGATTGTTTTACTAACAATAAACGGCTAGCAATTAGAGCAACTTTAGATGTAGGCGTTTAACGAGAGGCGAAATCCTACGAAAGAAGGAAACCACTCTTGAATTTCGGCTGATAGAACCTCTAGGAACTACAGCGACAAACTACAGTAAAAATTGCTACACTACGTACTTTCGACAGGTGAACGTGAGCCGACCCGTCACGCTGTCTTGTCCGCTGAATAGCTCATACGTGGCCGAGCTTTCATGGTCTCGTCATCAGCTACCTCTTGTCGACAGCAGTGACGATCTACAGGTAAGGAAGGAATTGCTTCCGCATCAAGCGCTATAGCCATCCGTATTTATCCCTCCCTTTCAGATCCTAACTGGAGGTCGTAATCTGTTTATTCCATCTGCTCGAATTACTGATGAAGGAACTTACGTATGCACAGCAGTGAATGCAGCTGGTGAAGTACACAAAGTGTTCAAGCTACTCGTTCAAGGTATGCAGTCAATAGATACGATTACATTTTTCACAATCGTGAAATGAAATTGATTGACTTTGGGATAAAATTCAATACGACAACATACATAAATTTATTTATTTATTGCTAATTCAAACAACACTATAAGGGAGAAAGTTGCAGAAGAAACAAATTAAATTGGCTTCTGAAAGATGACATGAAATAAAAGAAAAAAGAAAAGGAAAAAGCAAGAAAAGGCAAAAAAGGAGGGCAGGATTCGTGAATAATTGATGAAGATGGGGAAAACTGAATGCTTTACTGATATCGCGAATGTAAAATTGGAGCCTTTTTGTTTGTACTTTGGCGTTTGGCTTGATATGCATATAAAAACTGCTAACTTCTCGGATGTACATTCTTATATCAAAAATTTCCTATAGAATGTTCAAATTTGTTGGTACGATTATTTTTTTCACGAAGACCCACGCAAACGAGTATGGGGTAAAACTCCTTTACTCACTTTTTTCTTCCAGCGGTGATGCTGATTTTGCACGTTTGCTAATTTAGAAGCCCATCACGATGTTCCTCGGGGAGATCTCAGAAAAACTGGTTGTTACATTTTTAAAATTTTGACTTAGAAGGCGAAGAATTTTCCTTCACTACTGCGATCGGGAAAGAAAAAGTTACGCCGCACTGTAAAGCAGTTGCTTTGTAAATTTTGTGAGAGTTATCGCAGTATAGTCTTTATTTATTTATTTATTTATTCAAGGCATAGACAACTACTGTCTAGCAAACAGATTGTGAGGAAACACAAAAAATGAGACAACATGAAACGGGGTGAATGTAACCATCAGCCATGTAAGAAACTATTACAAGCAACGTATCTAGCAGCACACCGTAGTATGTATATAACATCGGATAAATCTTCTACAGTCCTGGGCGGAGAGTCTCTCTAAATCTTCGTATTTGGCCAGCAGCAGATTGAATTCTTTGAGGATTCGATAGGTTAAGAAGTCTGACCTCAGTCGCGATTTGGCCACTGGGACTCGAAGTTTCAACTTACCTCTCATGGTGTTTGTCAGAATACCATCAAAAAACTTTCTCGGGTCAACGAACACCTCATTTGCGAGAATTTTATACATGATGATAAGGTCAGCGATTTTCTTCTTTTTCTCAAGGAAGAAAGGCCAAAGAACGTAGTCCGTTGAGAACCGTTAGAAATGGAGCTATAATGCACTGAGAAGCACCTCATCATAAGCGTCCTGGTGAAGCTGTTTTGAACGCATTCTAAAAGATCTATAGTCTTCCTAAATAACTTTCAAACGAGGGCATGGATTTACCCTACTGTGACTAGCCAAGGTGCGCGGTTTCCCCAGGAGGACTGTAAGCTCATCCCGGACAGTTGTGGAAAGGCTTCAATTGAAGATGCCGGATCTATCCTAGTCGGGATGCGCCAGGATGACAGTTGCATCCAGCATTCCACAATACGAAACACCAAATTCCCTGAGTCCGCATGAGTGTCACCGTACTATTAGGCCATTGCTTAAACCCTGGGTCGAATTCAAGCAGGGGGATGGAGAAGCAATACATTGCGTGGTCCCTCCCCACTAGGATAAATCCGAAGATGCCATTTATCATAGAGGTGCTGAATAGTGTCGAATGGTGACTGCGCTGAAAAGCAGCTGTGGTTGAACCGTGTGGCTGAAGGAACCAGGCGAATGTCACGAAGTTCTCTATCTCTTTTTGCATGCTCTCCATCGCTGTCGGATCGGAGTATTGCAGCCAGACTCGTCTGTTGAGGGTAGATCGCCAACTTTTCCATCTGCTGGTAAGCATCGGATAGGAGAAATAAGGATAAAGGATAAGGATAAAGGACGGCGTTACACAATCCCTTTTGGGATGCGTCAGCGCATTCTACTTCTACGGGATGTCGTGGAGGCGATATGAATGCGTATTTGGCCATGCAATGACTTGCGGTGGCCAGCCGATGAACAAGTCAGCGCATTATCCTTCCCAGACACGTCTGGTACCAATTCACCGACCCCGGAGGGATGGAAGGCTTGGTTGGCATGGGCGGGAAATCCGAACCAGGAACCTGGTATCGGGTGCATGCGACCGTCGGCGCCTCCTCCGACTGTGCTACACGCGCCCATAGGAGAAATATGTCTTCAAATTGCCTCCGCGACATCCCGTAGAAGTGGGACTCGTGGCGCATCCCAAACGGGATTGATCAACGTCGCCCTTTATCCTTTATCCATACTAACTACACGTAGGAAGCTGTTGAATCGGATAGAGGGTGAATTTCAGAATTACACCGCCGTCACGGCTGAGAGTCGAACAACGTTTTTAGCAGGATGTTTCAGTAGGCCTTACCTTTTTGGTCGTAGTAGTTTCAGAGTTACTCGGTAGGCGAAGGACGAAAATAAGGTATAACAGAAGAGCTAAAATGGATACTACAGGAATTCGGTCTCAAGAGGTGTGGATGTTACGTTTGTTCCAAGCGCGTCAGTGATGTAATGGCGTAGAGCATTCCCGCCCGGTCAGCAGAAGGTGCGGGTTCAATTCCCGCCTGGCGTCAGAGTTTTGATTGCATCACAACATCGTATAACAGCTCACAAAACAGGAATTATTAATTGAGATTCTTCGATTTTTTTCTGAAATGCAATAAATTTGTTCCATTTTAAAACACTAGAAAGACAAAAAACGAAATTTCAGGGCATTATGACTTTATGCTTCATTTTTTACTTGTGTTAGTTAAGTGAACCTGTTCAAGGTTGTCGTGTTTGTTATTATCTGTTTTATGGGCGCACTTAAGGTGCAGTTATAAAAAATAAAAAATAAATAAATAGAGAAACAATTTCGGCAAAGAAATGCACTTCGACACATGATGTGGCTTTTCCCATAGGTCAGCCGGTGTAATCCAGTATGGTACTGATCCCAAATACATAAGGCGGAGCAGTTGTCAACGGCACTTGGCTTGCGATACTTACTGTATCCGGACAGAGGAAGCGCTCTGTAACTCCTATGTCGTCGAACTGTTTTTGGGAACAGGGTACTGAAATTATCTCCGTAGCGAGTAGCGAGCAGCGCAGGAGAAAAGCCAGATTTTTGGGTTTATATCTGATTGCCTAGTGTGTATCTTACTCTAGCGTTTACTCTTCCTTCTTACACTTTGGGATGGTTGAGATTGAGCACTTGTAACATGTCGCAAATATGGGCAGCATTGGGAGGCGCCAACCAACCTTAGCCAATCAGATCACCGACCAAACAAGGGCCGACCAATCAGGGTACCGACCGCACACGTAGCGCGCTCCCGCCTCCCAATGCTGCCCACATTCCCGACCGACTTGTACCGAATATCGTAACTATTTGAGAAATTGTGAGGTTCTATTCAACCCAAAAAAGGCTACACTTCGTTTTTGGGATGATGTGTGGGCTTTTAAAGCTTTTCTGTTCTTGTTTTAGTTGCACCCGTTATTCTAAATGAAGGTGGCGAGTACACTGTGATCGAGAACAACTCTCTGGTTCTACCTTGCGAGGTGGAAGGCAACCCAAAGCCAATTATCACCTGGAAGAAGGTGAGTACCAGAGCCGCTATTCGATTTCTTTGCAAAAATTAATTTGACCTACTACGTTATAGGATGGACGATCAATTAGTGGCTTGAAATCGGTGAAAACTCTATCCGAAGGTCAACAATTCAAGATCAGCCACGCTGGAAAGAGTGAGTAGTCCACAGGTTTCTGGAGCGTATTCAAGAGGAGAGATGATGATGTTCGAATTGTAGTTCACCGTGGATCGTACACCTGTCAAGTAAAAAATAGCGTTGGAAGCGCTGAAATCAACTTTGACGTCGAGATCATCAGTAAGTGTTCTCAGCTATTCACTTGTATTAGGTCGTTGCATATGAAATGGCCGATTTTGACTGAAAACTTAGGCAGATCATAACTTTGTTTGGAAACGATTTTATGAATCTAAGTAAGCACTATTACGATTAATACATTTTTCGCAACGTGCCAATAGCTTAGACATTTCATCTTCCTGGAATGCAGATCTACGAGAATTAATAAAACATAGGAAGTCATTTCGACATCTTAGTTGCTGAATTTTTCATCCTTCACATGACGATCTAAATGCTTGAAGAAATGCACTCGTTTGGGGACAGATCTGATGAATATGCTGGATGTGGCACAGTTTCGTACTCCAATTCTTCCAGTTTCTGGACACAATTTTTGAAACGTGCGAACGCCTGTTGTCTTGCAGTAAGATTGGGCATCTTCGATGTACCAAAGTCGGCTGTTTTTCAATCAACTTCTGGTGCATCACTTCAACTTCGGCACAGTGCTTCTCCGCTGTGATAGTCTCTCCACTCTACAAGAACTTGTAATGGACAATACCAGCCACTGTTCACCACATGGTCACCTTGGTCTGTTTTGGGTAGAGACTTGGCTTCGGCGTCTCCTTGGGGCTCTCGTTCTTATCCAGCTATTGTGCTGAGTGACGACGATTGTCATAAAGGACCCTTTTTTCGTCGCAGGTCCCGATCCTGTCCAAAGAAGGCCCCCTTAGATTGCGCAGCCTTACGAAACACAGGTGTTGTGGCGCTTCAGCATCTGCCCTGCGGTCAGTTCGTGCGGGATCCATTCATCCAATTTCTTTACTTTTCCGATCGAATTCAAACGGCGACTGGTAGTGCTGCCGTCAACGCCGAACTTTTGTGCTGGCTCTCTCACAGTTTGACGCGTATCCGCTTCCACCATGACCTTGAGTTGGTCGTTGTTAAGGAGTGACGTCGGCCTACCTCGGTCTTCATTTTCGAGACCTTCATCTCCAGATCGAAGCCTTCTGAACCAGTAGGGAATTGTGCTTTCCTTAGCGAAATCCTCCCCAAATGAAGCATTGATGTTACGAGCTGTAGCCACGGTGTTTTGTCCACTTTTCCATTCATTTAAGTAGAGCAACCGAATGCCACCTTGATTCATACCGTAAAAAAACTCAGCAAGAGGCAGTTATAAATGGTAAGAAATCAGAGATTCCTTGCTTTCAGAAACGATGTACAATTCTTGAAACGGGAACATTTGTAGCCACGAGAAATCGGCTGGAAATTGAGATAGAAAAATCGGCCATTTCTTATGCAACGACATGAAAGAATCTCTACCTTTTGCCGCTTTGAGAAACATTGTTTGAGTGTTTAGCACGTCCGGTGGTATCTCGTGGAATCAAGGATACGATTGAAGTCCGTGAAGGAGGAGTGGCACATTTCCGATGCCCAATCGCTGATCCAACCTTTAAAGGACATGTCATATGGTAGCTAGTTAGGCAGCATGACCCCTTCGTTGGCTACCTTACTTAAGTCTGTATTTAGGATGCATGATCTTAAGCCGATTCCGGATTCTAACCTGAAGGTTAGCAAGGGACATGATGGAAAGAAGCTGAACGTTCACAAGTTGGTTCTTAGGCTTTTAGCCACTTCGTGGTGAATAAGTAAATCTCGAATTCAAGCGTTACTGTGGCCGACGAGGGTGCGTACAGCTGTCGCATCAAAAACGATGCCGGAGAGACCCGTGTGGACTATAAACTTGTTGTCCTCGTGCAGCCGAACATCGTCATGCTGGACAAGGACAAGAACAGGTGCCTAGAGTGTTGTCGTTAGAATACAAGAACAGAATTTTAGGTCACTTGACATAGCGCTACCGTAATCCTTGTCGTAAAATATGTGCTTCTTGGTGCGGTGCGGTCACTGGTGCATTCCACACTACATTCGTTGCCTCTAATGGGAGTAAACAAAGTATTAGAATAGGTGAACAGGCACTTATTTATTTACTTGTTCGCGTGCTAGCGCAATCGGTGAAGGCGCTGGCTGTCGTCTGTATCCTGATCAAGGTTTATGGTTCGTGTTTCCCGCTCAGGTCAAGCAAACCCTCCATCCCTCCGGGGTAGGAGAATTGTTACCAGATCTGTCTGGGAAGGATAGCGGACTAATTTACCCATCAGCTGGTCACTACAAATCATTGTAGGACAAATACGCATTCAAAATGGCTCTGCCACACCTTCCAGAAGTAGAGTGCGTGGTGCATCCCAAAAGAATTGATTGACGCCGTCCTTTATCCTTCCTCCTTTGTCCTTACCCTTTCTCTATTTATTTGTCGTGCGAATATTATCGAAACGCGCAGCACAAGTCAGAACATTATTTTATTCAAAATTCAGCACTACATGGGAGGTTAGAGAAGCTAATCAGGGTTGACGAGGAGCCATAGAAACAGCTACTGCAAACAAAAACAAATGCAGATACACTTTAGAGGACAGCGGTTTCTTGAAGGAGTGTATAGATAAACCGAGAAGATTTTCAAATCAGTTTCCTCAAGCCTCAAGTGGCTGGTATCGAGGTAGCAAGCGGTGACAACGATGTTTTGTTGCGATCAAAACTTCTAGCGCCAGGCGGGACTCGAACCCCCACCTCCCTCTGACCGGGCAGGAATGCCCAACGCCATTACACCACCAGCGCCGTTTGATCGAACGCAACATCCACACCTCGTGGGACCGATCAGCACTCACCCGTATATCGGGATGAGGCGGCCGCTGATATCAGCATGGAACCAGTTAAGCTGTAGGTCTAGATAGAAACGATGTAAGAGGGAGGTGCGGGTTCGAGTCCCGCCCGGCGCTAGAAGTTTTGATCGCAACAAAACATCATTATAACAACGAGAAGATTTTTTTTGCAAGCAGTACACTAAACTCCTTTAGGTAGGTCGACAGGCTAGCCTGGCAGCTGTCGTTGCTTCAGCCGTATACAGTCTAAGTGCACCTCTTCTTGTTCTTTATATACTTGGCGGGGAAAAGTAAAGATAACTACATATACCACTATCTTCACGTCGAATTAGACACTTTTCGGTTGATGTCGCGAAGGTGGGCAGCACTGTGGGGTGGAAGCGTGCCAGCCAATCAGGCATCATCCAATGGCGTCCCATTCGGACAGGTCGTCCTTCGCGACACGTATCCACTTTTTGAATCTAATTGGACACTTTTCACGTCAAACTAGACACCATTCAAACCAAATTGTACACTTTTCAAATCGAATTGAACATTGATATAATCTAGCCTGAGACTTTTGCAATGAAAGCGAACTTTCTACATTAAAATAAAGACTTCAAAAAAGGTTAGAATAATTTTTTGATCAAGAAAAATTTTCGTATAACTTTCTTCGAAGTTTTAATTAATCTACTCAATAAGTGAACGCATTGTTTAAACTTCTACAAGCTTTTTATTTTTTGTGGAGAAAAATATTAGTTTAAGGCTTGTTTTGAAGAGCAGGAATGCTGTCATTGCTTAGTGCCAAAAAAGGAATTGCACCATGTCCTCCTCCAAAAGTGGACGATTTTTATTCGTTTGATAGCAGAATTTCTGTTTGCATGAAGTTTGACACATTTAACAATACAACAGAAATAACTGTAAAGAACACAGATATTCTCACTTTAGTGGTTTATGTACGTGGCATTTACACTATCAATCAAATAAAAGCTGCGACGAACATCTTGAGTGCATGACGCGATCTGCTCTTTTAATGCGCTATATGTTTGCTTTTTTTCCGTTTCTTAAGACAAATTAACTCGTCTTTTTTATTGAAAATGAAGATTTTATAAAATTATTACATCTATTGGGGCAGGTGAACTAAAGAATTCCAAAGAAAGTTTTAGCATATTTTCCTTGAACATAAAATTATTCTAACCCTTTTGGACAGTCTCTAGCATAATGTAGAGGGTCACTTCGATTTGCAAAAGTTTGCTTTGATTTCAAAGTCTCAAAGCTAGCTTAGAAGAGAGACCAACTCGATTTTGAAAAGTGTCCAATTTGATGTGAAAATGAATTATATGGACTTGATCGGTGAAATTTTTGAAAAGCATTCTAACATCAAAAGCTTCTATTATGCATCCTAGAGAAGTTAGTACAGACAATCGGCTCCCTCCGACACTGTTTAGAACCAGAGAGAGCCATTGCCGAAAACAACTCATTATTAGCTTACGTGCAAAATTATTCTACGTCTTTTTTAGAGCATTAATGCGGTTCTTCTTGCAAGGGTTGAAGAGGCTGCATGTTCTAATCTTAGAACTATTAGGTTGTAACGAATTAAATGGCACGGGCTCGCGCCATTTTTTGGCGCGTCTTTACGCGTTTGATCAAGGACAAACCGTAACATGTGGCATATCATTTAGAAGCGCAAACTTTGCTCTACCGGTGAGTACCAAATTTTCTATGTAAAAGTGGGAAAGCTTTAGAGTTTTATTGACTTTTTTGCAGATGGACAAAAGGGTAATCCGAGGCATTTACTTGTATGAATTCAAGCTGGGCACTACAGCTAAGGAGGCGGACGAGAAGATCAACGCCGCATTCGGTCAAGGATGTTCCACAATTCGGACGGCGTGTCGTTGGTATCAGAAGTTCCGGAATGGAGATGAGACCTTGGAAGAACATGAAGGTCGTGGGAGGCATAGTGATGTTGATGAGGACAAGCTGAGAGATGTGGTAGAGGAGGATCCACACAAAGGTGCCAGGGAGATAGCGAAGGTTCTTGGCGTCAGTCACAACACAGCTGCCCGCTATCTGAAGGAAATTGGAAAGACCAAAAAGCTGGAAAGGTGGGTGCCTCACGAGCGGTCTGAGGAGCAAAGAAACCGACGATATGAGATCTCGTCCGCACTGCTTCTACGGAACGAAACGGACCCATTCCTTGATCGCATCGTAACCTGTGACGAGAAATGGATAATGTACGACAACAGGCGACGATCGGCACAGTGGGTGGACAGCGATGAGAGCCCCAAAGTTCTTGCGAAGCCGGAATTGCACCAAAAGAAAGTAATGGTGACAGTATGGTGGTGTTCGCTGGGAATTATTCACCACAGCTTCCTCCCTCCCGGTGAATCCATCACGGCAGAGAAGTACTGCATTGAAATTGAAGAAATGATGAAAAAGTTGAAGGATATCCGGCCGGCCTCGGTAAACCGAAGGCGAGTTCTCCTTCTGCACCTCAATGCTCGCCCCCATGTAGCACGAAGGACGTTGCAGAAATTGAATGAGCTGAGCATTGAAACTCTACCACATCCTCCGTTTTCTCCCGACCTCTCCCCAACAGACTACCATTTCTTCAAGCATCTTGGCGACTTCTTGGTAGGGAAAATTTTCAAATACCAACAGGATGCCGAAAGTGCCTTTGAAGATTTCGTCAATTCCAGAACTTCTGATTTTTATGCTACTGGGATAGAAAAGCTTGTGTCACGTTGGCAAATATGTGTAGAATCAGAAGGTTTTTATTTCGATTAATAAACTTGCCTACAAGCCGAGATATTAACTGTTTAAATTTACAGTGGTTCAGTGCCATTTATTTCGTTACAACCTAATATTCCGTTTTCATACTTTCCGTTGTATAAAATACTGAATGCGCTTCAGTTTTCGCTCAAATGTAACGCTAAGCGTCTTTTGTAGCGTCTCCGTGACTGCGCTAGGAATCACATATTCTGCGGCACGGATTACGGTAAGACCTATGTTGACCGACTTGGACTACTGTTCTCGTCTCGAAAACTACCCTATCATCCCTGAGGTTATAGAACGGTTGTGGAGAATGCATCCATCACTCTGTCTTGCCTGGCTACCGGAAAACCTGAGCCAAGCATCTTATGGCAAAAAGATGGTGAAGTTCTCCACCCGAGCAACATCAGCAAAGTGATCAAATCGGCGCAAATGATTGGAAGCGAGATAACTATAGCCAGCATTGAGGTAGGTTCCTCCTACAGAGTTGACCCAGCCATCTCTCAGACTATTACGCGAAAACCTCCACATTCAGCAACACGACTCTGGTCGATACACGTGTGAGGCGTCGAACAAAGCCGGAACAATAGAACAGGACGTGTTCGTGAATGTGATGAGTGAGTGCTTGGGCTGTAATGTTTGAATTCTTCGACGGCACCTTCTCTATGACGCATTTCAGCTCCACCTCGCTTCGATGTCGATGGCATTCCTTCTACTATCGAGGAGATCTCCGGAAGAACAGTTACGGTCTCTTGCCCTGTCCACGGTTCACCTACGCCGACAATCACCTGGTTCAAGGTAGGAATCTGTTCAAATAAGCAGACTTATTTTCTACTATCCACTCCTCAATCAGAGTTATCCACTTCACTTCGAAATTATCCACTTCGAGTAAAATTTCAGTAATATGCCAGATTTTTTGCTACTCTAATATTGTATCGCGTTGCACAGTAGTGGAGTCGGGAGAGGCGTCGGCTGTGTGGAGCACCTCGAACCAAGTCTCTTTGTTCGACTCCCACCCATGGGAGGAAAGGCTTCCATTCTCTTTCCACTTTCCTCTTTCCTCTTTTCCTTAGTGCCAGATGTGTCTGGGAAGGGTAAAAGCCTGATCTATTCATATATTGGCAACTGCAAGTCCATAAAGGATAAAAGATGAAGGACAGCGTTGCTCAATCTCTTTTGGGGTGCGCCACGCATTCTACTTCTACGGGATGTCGTGGAGGCGATTTGAATGCGTATTTGGCCATACAATGACTTGCGGTGGCTAGCCGATGAACAAGCCAGCGCTCTATCCTTCCTAGACATGTCGGGTACAAATTCACCCACCCAGGAGGGATGGAAGGCTTGGTTGGCCTGGGCCGGAAATCCGAACCAGGAACCTGGTATCGGGTGCACGCGGCAGCCTGCGCCCCCTCTGACTGCGCTACACGCAACCAACGCCCAATGCCAGGCCTATACGCCAGGCACCTACTAAATTTATATGTAGCATAATATAAGGTTGTATCGCTAGCCGAATAAAATTTTAGGATTTTTACCGTCAACATTAAAGGATTTTTATCATTAAAGGACGGTCGAAATCTCGTGCATGGACAGAACATCAAGACATCTGGAAACGGTCAAAAATTATACTTCCTCAGTTTAAGCAAAGACGATGTTGGCAGGTCCGTTTCATTCTACACTTCTCCATAAACCGTGTTAATATTGAATAAGTTCAGGTACACTTGTGTGGCCACTAATGCTGCCGGTGAAGCGAAACGCGATTACAACGTGAAACTGCTAGGTAGTTTTCATAGCGAAAACTCAAGATCAAGTTGTGTCAATGCGGTCATCTCAAAATTTTAGAGCCGCCTTCATTCGACGGCCCAAATATTGTTCGTCGTGTGCAGGTGAACGCAGGGAAGGTGTCGGTTCTCAACTGTCCAGCAACCGGCTCTCCACCTCCCGTCATCACGTGGTTCGTTAAAATGCTCTTTCAACCTTCATGGTGGTCCATTTTCGAGCAATGATTGAGATGCCATCTATTGTGGAGGTGGTTTTCAACGACTCCATCGCTTGAAGAACTCCAGAACTCCATGCAAATTAGACAAACGTAATTTTTATTGGCAGCGATCTATTAGGGGGGGGGGGGGGCAAAAGTAGTGAGACACCCCGTGCCGTGTCCACATATCTCGTGGCTGGAGTCTGGTTTCGTGCTTATCGTATTTGTATGTTTGTATGCTACTTATTGAAGCCCATCTGAGAAGTTACCACTTCCGCCCTTTCCAGAAGCATGCCAAAACCCCAGTCTGTCTCGTGCCGAAACCCCGTTCTGACGAGTCGACCTGTTTCGCGCAAATCTCGCCCAATTCCCAACCCCGAGCAGCCTGGGCTCAATAGTCATGTAAGATGAGAAGCACGTCTTCTACCTTAACTCTGCCAAGCAGCGAGTCTGGGTGAGGCTTGGTAACCTGTTACCAACCTTCGTTCGGCGAGATGTTCACGGCGAGAAGCACCTTTGGAGCTTTTGGGTCTGCGCACATGGATCGGTTTACCGGAAGCTGTTTCCCAAGAGCACTACGATGAACTCCAAGGCCATTGTGAACGAAATAGAAGAGATGGGCCAGCGACTCGCTCTTATTCATTCGCAGCGCTTCAAGAAGGTCCTCCTCTTCGACAACGCCGCACCCCATCGGGAACAAGTAACCACGGATAAGCTTGGCCAGCTCGGCTACGTTCACATGCCTCAACCACCGTATTCGCCGGACATCTCTCCATGCGACTACCAACACTTCTTGGGCCTACGGGACTTCCTGGTCGGAAGGGACACAAGAACCCAAGCAGTCCTTGACAACCATATCGAGCAGTTGATCAATACCAGGCTCAAGCAGTTCTGTAAGGATGGGATCAGGAAGTTGACTGAGCGATGGCAGCAAGGTCATTGCCTTTAATGGCGAATACATTCCTCAGCATCGTTGATTTGTAATTGAGTTATAAAGAGATAAAGATTTTTTTCAATTTGTCTCATCACTTTTGCCCCCCCCCCCCCAATACTGATTCCAATGCTCTGATAAATTGGCTAAAAATTTATATTGTAAAGAACACATGAAACATTGCTCACAAAGGATAAAAATATTATGTTCTGGAATAACCCATTGTAATAGTAGGCATAGCGGTACTTAACGAATACTTGCCCATTCGGGTGCAGTGGACGCGGCAATGGAAAGGCTAGCCAATCATAGCACCGACTGTGCTAGAAAATGTAATCGATTGCGAAAAAAGACTACAGGGGTAACAATCGATACAGAACACAGTGAACATAACAAGCAGAAAAGTATGAACGTACAATCAGTACAACAATGTAATCGATTTTAACAAACTACTAAGCTGCATGCTGCAAATACTGTTAGAAAGGTTTTGTGTTGCCTTATGGATTTTGGTAGGCTATTTTTCTCAGAGAATCTTGCCAGGGAAGGGTCTCAGGGGGTGGAGATTCTCGCTGTATTATCCATCTCCCCCGTTCAGACCTAGGGTCTCAGACCCTTCCCTGGTTAGAATTTCGGTACCAGCTCGATTTGCACAAAGAGTAGATCTTGTATCGCTGTTAGCTCTTGGACCATACACAGTGTTGGAATGAGATGTTGAATAAAAATTGTTAAAGGAGAAAGCGAGAAACAGATGCGCGGACAAGTCACATTGCAAACGCTAACCGTAAACAAATCGTGAACGCATTATTTTATGAATTTTGCTGAAAAAGCTGAGGAAAGAAAGGAAAGACGGTTGAAATACGGTTGCTTATCGGCGAATTTCATTCGAAATGTAGTCGTGGTTCCACTTCAATTCACCAGTGGTTCACCGCTGGGAGTTTCTGTATCATACTCGCCACAACTAAATAAAATAAATAAATAAATAAATAACTGTGCTCCATCGTCTTACATAGGCTCCGATTCGTCTCTAGTCTCTAAGAATGTCGCATACAACGGAGTTTACATCCAAAGTTTTGAAAGGAAGCTATGGAATAAATATACTTTTGTAGAAAAAGTATATTGAGCCAACTTCAAGTGGAAGTTTATTTTGCTCGAACCTTGTTAAACAGCGTTAAAATTAGTGGTCTGAATAAGAAAGCTGAATGTTGTTTCAGACAAAAGTCAATTTTCAACATGTTCGGCCATCGATACTGTATAATTTGTGTAAAGAATGAACTAAATGTACGGAAGAAATCAAATAATGTTGAGCTAGTGACCCAAGCTTGATATGTATGTCCAACTGATTTATCATTTAGGCTACGTGATGGGCAAACACTTTCACCGTCGCCAAGACACGTATTCCTTGATGGAGGAAGACAGCTGCAGATCAGTAACACGGAAGAGGCAGATAAAGCTAGGTAGGCTTACATTAACTATGTACTAGAAATTATTTTTTCTATTTGAAAGCAAAACTAGGAAAATACTGTAGGACTACGTTACCTGAATGGGACGCGTAGGTGCATCAGCAAATTCGAATAAATTCAATGTCTCCTTCCACTTATTTAAATTTTATTTTCTATCTCTTGTTATTTTTCTGCTATTTATTTATTTGCACCACAACTCTAAATTAGAAGAGACCCAAGGAAACAGTATGGCGGCTAATACAACATGGTGAAAAAAACACACACCAGAAACTCAGCAAATCAAAGCGCGTGACGTGCTATATATTTAGTTGCAAAGGAGGGAAATTTTCATTCCTAGTGGGGAGGGGAGCACCTCACTCTGACCCCTTGACAACTAAACGCAACTAAAGGCAAACTAGTTGACAAAGACAAAACCATTAACTGACTTGTGAGAAGACCTCTGTTTGTGATTTCCTAGCCAGCAGATTTCTAAAGCTTCACATTTGTTTCGCCTTTCTAACGATGGAGCACTCCGACCAGGATATGTCAAATTTCACTATTTATTTTGACAAATTTTTTTCATGAGAATTTTAGCCTTGGCGAGAGTTCTTCTCAGCTGATGAGCCTCGGAAATCTATCTGAACAAAAAATTATTCGTACTAACGTAAGAGGCGAAAAGAGCGATTTCAAAGTTATTACTCGTTCTTTTCTACAAAAATACCGCCCTGGAGACGTTAAGGAAACTGCCTTCCGGAAAGATGTCATGAAGTCAACTGTTTAGTTCTTTTCTGGAGTTGTTTTCATTACAATTTATACCTTATTTAAATATGTTTCACCACCTTCATCGTCCAGGAATTTCGAATTTTTTTGTTCTGATGTCATTTAGTAGCTCATATAATCAGTATTTGTGAAATTATAAGCATTTCTTATCTTATTATTTTGGTATAATGGAATGTAGCTAAGTAGCAGTTCACACACATGTAAATTTTAAAACTTTCTAGTTGTTTTATACTCTTTACTGGTCGTTTTCTTGCTTGCACTTCACAAAGTTTGTAAAAATGAATAATTTACAATAATTAATGGTTGAAAATTAATCACCTGCATCACCTGTCATCCCATTGATCTCGAGCGGGCGCCAGCAGCGTTCCCATTCGTCCATGTCGCGTGCCAGAGTGCACCAATGGATCCTCCTTGCTCGAGAGACACGAACAGTGTCACTCGTTCGTCGTAACGAAAATTAATATTTTATATGGATATAATGACAAATAATTTCTATTTATGATTGATAATAAATAAATGATAAATATTTTTTAATAATTAATGAAATAAAAAATAAAATTATTAATTAATAAATAATAAATAATTTTTAAATAATTAATAAATTTCAATGATGCAGGTACACTTGCATCGCAACGAACGCTGTTGGCTCCGATGATCTGGAAACGAGCCTTGAAGTCATATCGATGCCTATCATTCTCGGCAGCAAACACGAAAAGCTGGAAGTCGTGGAGAACTTCAGAAAGGATCTGATATGCGAGGTGATCCTTTGTATTTATTTGCATATCACGGAAAGTGAGGCACGCGGCAGCGCAGTCGGAGTAGGCGCCGGCTGTCGTATGCGCCCCGAATAAGGGTTCTTGGTTCGAGTTTCACCTCCAGGGCAGCCAAGCGTTCCATTTCTTCGTGATCGGTGGACTGCTTCCAGAATTGCCTGTGAAGGATAAGACACAGTCTTGTTTGTCGACTGGATTCCGCAAGTCAATGTACAGGGTGCGGCAAAATTACGGCGCACCTAAACATTTTAATTTTCCCGCTTCTTTCCCTCGACATTTTCTGGCTTCATTCGCCTAATATATGTTGACTGAACATTGTGGAACTCGTATGTACTTGAGTACAAAATTGTTAGGCGTTCCAACCTGCGAAGTGCTATTATCGAACTTCATAAGGCCGAGAGATATTGTGAAGATCCTTTTCGTGCCCCGAAGAACGGTTCAGGATACAGTAAAACGCTACAAGTAATTGAATACCAAAGAGGATAGAAAAGGATGAGGGCGTCCCACGACAGCCACGAGCCGGAAAAATGTGAAACTCGTGAGAGAAAAAATCCGAAGGAACGCCAAGAGATCGATGCGCCAGATGGCAAAAGACGTAGGAATAAGCGAATGGTCAATAAGTAGGATAATCAGGGGAAAGCTTAAGAAGTTCCCTTATCGTCTGCAGAAATGCCAACTTCTGACGGTCACTATGAAGAAGAGGAGATTGGAAAGATACAAGAGGTTGCTGCAACGATCCACGGTGACACGCGTTCAAGACTTCGTCTTTAGCGATGAAAAGATTTTCACGTTGAATCCAGTTTTCAACTCCCAAAATGTGAGTATTACTGGGGACTCGCTTGCTGCTACTACCGCCAAAGGACAACTTCAGGAAAGTGCGAAAAAGCCTCAATCCATTTTGGTTTGGGGAGGAGTCACATCTTAAGGAAAAACTTCACTTGTTTTCGTCGAAGCTGGCGTGAAAACCAACGCAGCGGTTTACAAGGATATTCTGGGAAAAGTTCTCAAGCCGTGGGCCGATTCCCACTTCGGAGAAGCCTACTCGTGCTTCAAACAAGATTCTGCTCCAGCACACAAAGCGAAGGTGGCCAGGACTGGTGCGCCGAGCAGCTGCCTGACTTAATCACACACAAGGCCCTCCAGTTCTCTGATCCTTAACCCGGTGGATTATTCTATGAAGGCCATCTTAGAGAAAAAAGCTGGCTTTACCAGACACCCAAATTTGGGCCCTTTTAAAGAAACGCTTTCGAAATCCTGGGGCGAAATTGATGAGCCGTACCTGCGTGCCACATGCGAAGCGTTTGTCGAACTTCTGAAGGACTATGTGGAGGCTGAACTACTAGCATGCTTTGAATTGTCATATTTGCAGTAGATAAATTGGATAGTTAGAATTAATCTGCGAAGTTTGATTTGAAAACGCCATTGAATTCTTAGTGCACGGGTAATTTTGCCGCACACTGTATAGGCCAAATGAAGGATAAATGGCAGCGTTAATCCATTCCTCTTGGTGTGCATATTTTGCTATGCACCACGGATTCTATTTCTTCGGGTATCGCGAAGATCATTGGAATCAGGGGTGCACACAAAATTCTGTGCGTTAAATTTTTTAACGAAATTTTTTAACGGAAAATTTTCGTTAAATTTCCGGTAAATCGTTAAATTTCGTTAAAAACTATTAGGTTGTAACGAATTAAATGGCACTGGCTCGCGCCATTTTTTGGCGCGTCTTTACGCATTTGATTAACAACAAACCGTAACATGTGGCATATCATTTAGAAGCGCAAACTTTGCTCTACCGGTGACTACCAAATTTTCTATGTAAAAGTGGAAAAACTTTAGAGTTTTATTGACTTTTTTGCAGATGAACAAAAGGGTAATCCGAGGCATTTACTTGTATGAATTCAAGCTGGGCACTACAGCTAAGGAGGCGGACGAGAAGATCAACGCCCCATTCGGTCAAGGATGTTCCACAATTCGGACGGCGTATCGTTGGTATCAGAAGTTCGGGAATGGAGATGAGAGCTTGGAAGAACATGAAGATCGTGGGAGGCATAGTGATGTTGATGAGGACAAGCTGAGAGATGTGGTAGAGGAGGATCCACACAAAGGTACCAGGGAGATAGCGAAGGTTCTTGGCGTCAGTCACAACACTGCTGCCCGGCATCTGAAGGAAATTGGAAAGACCAAAAGCTGGAAAGGTGGGTGCCTCACGAGCTGTCTGAGGAGCAAAGAAACCGACGATATGAGATCTCGTCCGCACTGCTTCTACGGAACGAAACGGACCCATTCCTTGATCGCATCGTAACCTGTGACGAGAAATGGATAATGTACGACAACAGGCGACGATCGGCACAGTGGGTGGACAGCGATGAGAGCCCCAAGGTTTTTGCGAAGCCGGAATTGCACCAAAAGAAAGTAATGGTGACAGTATGGTGGTGTTCGCTGGGAATTATTCACCACAGCTTCCTCCCTCCCGGTGAATCCATCACGGCAGAGAAGTACTGCATTGAAATTGAAGAAATGATGAAAAAGTTGAAGGATATCCGGCCGGCCTTGGTAAACCGAAGGCGAGTTCTCCTTCTGCACGACAATGCTCGCCCCCATGTAGCACGAATGACGTTGCAGAAATTGAATGAGCTGAGCATTGAAACTCTACCACATCCTCCGTTTTCTCCCGACCTCTCCCCAACAGACTACCATTTCTTCAAGCATCTTGGCGACTTCTTGGTAGGGAAAATATTCAAATACCAACAGGATGCCGAAAGTGACTTCGAAGATTTCGTCAATTCCAGAACTTCTGATTTTTATGCTACTGGGATAAAAAAGCTTGTGTCACGTTGGCAAAGATGTGTAGAATCAGAAGGTTTTTATTTCGATTAACAAACTTGCCTACAAGCCGAGATATTAACTGTTTAAATTTACAGTGGTTCAGTGGCATTTATTTCGTTACAACCCAATACAATTAGCTGCAAACCATTCTTTGAAGTGAAAAAAATCAAGGAAACCCTTATACGTCTCACCTTTAAGAGGTGAAGGTGAGCTAAAGTTCAAGGAATGGAGAGCAACATTGCAATGTAAAATAAACAATCCGTCATCATCTATCAGTAAAATAAATAAGCCTTCAACAACAAATTATCTGCAGGGTGTGGAGAAAGAGAGGTATGGGATTATCATGCAAGATGATCACCGATAAAGCATCTTAAAATGTGCGAACAGGCAAAACCCGGAGTTCCCCTTTCTTAGTTCTTTGCGAAACCGTTTTGAGTAACTGTTCTACGAGCATATACAATCTCGATGCGGTCATCACCCTATTAATTACAGAAAGATTTAATAAAGATACCATTTAAAGCCTATCGAACGCAGGATTTCCGAGTGCCTGGTGTGTGGGACCAATCCATTTTTTGTAACGTCGAGACCGTGACACGACATCGTTTGACACGGTCCTACACTGCCGAAAAGATGTGATACGTTGTCAACGTGTCAGCGTTCAGAAAATGTAGCTTTCCCAATTTTTGTTAATCTTTTCTTTTCTTTCTTTTTTCTTTCTTAAATCGTTTAAAGTACGTCCAGCGAGCGAAAGCAATCTCTCTATCAGGACTTTCCAGATGGCGAACAAAAGTGTTCTGGGATAAGCATTGCTATGTAAGGATAGACATATCTTATGAGGAGGTTAGATCAGTATCTTTGTGGATTCGTTGGCGTGCATGGGGGCTCGCCGAAGAAATTTCTAGGTCTAAAGTGCATCAAAGGATAGAAGAATAAAGGCGGCATTACTCAATCACTCTCTCCGCCGCGCATTCTACTTCTACGAGATGTCGTGGAGGCGATTTGAATGCGTATTTGGTCATACAATGAATGACTTGTGGTGGCCAGCCGATGAACAAGAGCGAAGTCTGGTACCGTTTCACCCCCGGAGGGATGTAAGGCTTGGTTGGCTTAGGCGGGAAATTCGAACCAGGAACCTGGTATCGGGGCACGCGACAGCCATCATCTCCTCCGACTGCGCTACACACGCTCCCGAAATGCATTTAAGAAAATTCAAAGTTTAAAGCAAATTCATGAAAACATTAAAATATTCTTGCTGCTTTCAATAGTTTTTTTTTTCGGAACACTCCTAATAGGGAGGATGAAACCTGCAACATTGGTGAAGACTAAGGGCAAAAGTGATAAACTCACTGAGAAGAAAGTCCTTTAAAAATTCCGTTAAATTTCTAAAAATTTCCGTTAAGTCGTTAAGCCAGATTTTAACGAAAAATGCCGTTAATTCGTTAAATTCGTTAAATCGTTAGCCGTTAGATGTGCACCCCTGATTGGAATGCTGTTTGCCTATAGAAAGACCAGTAGTGGCAAACCGATGTGCAAGCCAGTGTTTTGTCCCTTCCCAGACAAGTCTCGTGTCAATTTTTGACCCCAGAGGGAAGGAAGGTACGGTTGGATCGGGCAGGAAATCCGAACCAAGAACCTGGTATCGGATGCATGCGACAACCGGGGAGATATATGTAGGCATTCCAATTTCCTACACTTCATCACATAGAAATAGAATGGATGGCAAAACCAGGAAAAGGAATGAATAATGCCATCTTTATCCTTTACAGGATTACCGTTAGTCATAAAGAATTTGCCTCTTAATTCAGTATTCTTCGCGTTTTTTCACAACGGAGCTTTTTAGCACCTCGATGTGGCGGTTGGCATTCGCTGTTTTCTTCAACTAAACGAAGGGATTAGATTAAAGATTTTGCTTCAAACGATTGGTCATGCTTTTCAATAAGAGATTTTTTGGTTAATTGCTTGCTTGCTTTGATATCGAAAGTTGCCCGAGCGTGTGTAGCGCACTCGGAGGAGGTGCCGGCTGTCACGTGCTCCCGATACCAGGTTCCTGGCTCAGATTTCCCGCTCAAGCCAATCAAGTCCTCCATCCCTCCGGGGTTGGTAAATTAGTACCAGACCCTTCTGGAAGGGATAAAACGCTGACTTGTTCATCGGCTAGCCGGGCGGACGCAAGTCATTGTATGGCCAAATAGGCATTCAAATCGCCTTCACCATATCCCGTAGAAGTAGAATGCGTGGCGCATCCCAAAATGGATTGAGAAACGCCGTCCTTTATTCTTCATCCTTTTCATCGCATGTTCCTTACACCAGCGCAGTTGCTGATTCTTAACAACGTCGATTGCTTAGAATAATGACTATTCCTACCCAAGAACGATCGCTCTTATCAAAATTCACCGCACCGCCTCACTATGGAATTCAAATGGATATTCTCTGCTTCCTTTACTATATCGTAGAAGTGCCTTTTCGCATAAAAAATCTGCACGATGAGATCTAACTTACGATAGAAAAATACTTTAACACCTATGCCGTAAAAAAATAATTTTCTTCTCCTTCTTGTTCTCCTTTTTTTCTTGGTATAAGATGATTTAGGCTGTATTATTTATGCTGAATTCTCGCTTTTTTCCCCTTATCGATTGTATGTCATTCTTTGGGTTTAATTACCCAAGTTTGACGTAGTTGGTAGAATTTATGGTGTTGACGTACCGCATGGCAACGAATAAATGTTTCTTCTGCTAATTCTTTGAATGTTTATTGAATTTTTGGCTTTAGTGGAACAACACTGATTCACCGGTCGACATCGAATGGCAGAAGGCAGGAAAGACGATCACGCAGCAAGCTCTACGTGATGACAGCTACTTACAGGTACGATATGGATAATTTTTTTCACCCAGAATCAGTGCGGCAGCATTTTTAGGACATATTTCTAATGGCATTTTTGGTTGTAAGCATCTGTGATAGGGAGTAGAAAAGAATCATTCTGACTTGAAAAAAAACAGTATTTTTTATTTTGAATTTCGCAGATTTGCTCATGTTTTGTGTGGTGTTTGTGGCTGGTTAGGGTCGTCTTTTCATCTCAGACATGACTCCTGTTTCTTTCTAATTTGTAGTTTAATTAAATAATTAATTAGCTAGTTGGTTAAATTAATTAATTTGTGGTTTGTATTTTTGTGTAGTGTAATCTATTTTAGTTTAAAGTCTAATTTTAATTTAAGAATTTATTCTAATTTCTTGTGATTTAGATTCCCTCGAACGGTCGTCGCCTGCATATTCTTTCAGCGCGCACATCAGATACCGGAAGGTTTAATGTTGAATTCATTCATTTTTGATTTTCCACAAAATCTGAATTTTCAAACCTTCAAGGTATACCTGCATTGTACGCAATGCCGCGGGAGAGGGAAGGAAGACCTACGACGTGAAGGTTCTTGGTGAGTGTCTTGACTTTAAGATCGGTTCGTAGTCGGCGACAGAGTCGCTCATGCAATGTATGTGAATCGATTGTGGAGCGATTGCGCTGCAAAAGTCGATATGTATGCTTCGTCTGTTGGAATAGCCTTTTCGATCGCTCCTGTAGCAGATCACGAGGGGCGCAAAGCACATTGGGGCGGAACACCGTGCAAATTCAATCCTTTACTGATTTTAATTTTCTTTAATTTATGGATTTTTTCGTACATGTCGCGAAGGTGAGTAGCACTGATAGGTGGGAGCGGCCAACCAATAGTAACCAATAGCACAGACCGGACACATATCAGCTAATAAGGCCTCGTTTAGGCCTTTGTCATACCATCGCTCACCCCGAGCGACGCCTAATGATGTGCTCCCATATCGATCGGGCGGCGCGATGGAATCGATATGGGTGCATATCATTAGGCGTCGCTCGGGGTGAGCGATGGTATGACAATGGCCATATACTTCCGACTTCGAGCGACGCGACGGCATGTACCAAATTGATCGATCGCGTCGCCCGATCAATGTGGCCACAATACGTGGCGCCGCGTCGCTCGGAGTCGAAATATAAACAAGGCCTAATGGTACCGACTGTACACGCCCTCTCTGAATAGCGCGCCCAGTCAATACAGTCTGATTGGGTAGGGAGTTCCCATCTCCCAATGCTGTCCGTTTAAGTGACATATATAGATTTTTTTTTTTGATTTATGGAAGATCTAAAGTATGCTTGAAGACGTTTTTGGGTGCGTATTTTTTTCATGTGAGAGACACTAGTGGCACAGGACTAGTCTTGAACCTTTTTTAGAAACTTTTCTTTCAAAGCCGTTTATGGAAGTTTTTTTTATAAAGTTATGCGCTTAGTCTTGATAAAGGCATTGGCGTCATATATTTTTTGAATTATCCCTTCCACCATGAATACAAATATTAGGAACTTTTCGTTTCAGTGCCGCCTGTAATAAATGAACTCAGTTCGTCCGAATCGCTTCAGAGCGCTATCCCTGGAAGCCAACTGGGCATTGACTGTATTGTTGATGGGGAACCGTTCCCGGAGGTAATATTTCAGTTTTTATTTCGTCCGTTGTAACACTTTTTCGGACTACATTTTTGCTATGTTGCCAGGTCAATGGAAAAATAATGACCTTTTTCTTTTGCTATGAATGTATATGTTTTTATTCAATTCATTGAAAAGATTACTATTCCGTGAATTAGCAGATATTCTTGCAAGATTTTCGGAAGAACAGATCTTCTGCAATATTGTCTGGATCCCTTCGCTGTATAATGAAACGACTCGAGCGGGCTAAGGAGAATTCAAATACTGATTTTGAATTCTTTTTTGGTGATTTTGATTTTGATTTTGATAATGATTTTGGTGCATTATCCCAGCATACAAAATGTCAACAATAATTGTATCATTCCACTTCGTTAGCAAAACAGCACTTTTATTTTATTACCTTAGAATCTTCAGCTTTCTATGTGCCATAGCTGAAACTTCGGGTTTGAAATTATGAAGCTCGATTTAGTCAATCTTTATCGACAACGGTTCGGGCTTCAAGCTCTTTATCAGATTTAGAAATAACAACGTTTCGGATTTTATACAATAGCATAAATACGTACATATATACAGCGGACATATTGCATGTATTATTTATACCATTTCCAAATCAAATTGTACACTCTTCTGAACGAACCTAACGTCTTCTAAATTGAAATGCTCCTTGTGCTTTTAACTATAAACTCTTCAAAAAGGTCAGAATATTTTTTTGTTCAAGGAAAATTTTAATATTACCTTATTGGAAGATTTAGTCAACTGCCCAACAAATGAACACATTGTTTGAAATTTTATAAAATTCTAATTTGTTGAGGTTTCAGAGCTTGTTTTAAAGTGCAGGTAGGCGGCCGTTTTCAGTGTTAAAAGAGGGAATTACGCCATGCCATCGTCCACGGTGCTGCTATTTTTATTCGATCGAAAGTAAAATTTCTGTTTACATGAGGTTTCATACCTGTAAACGACACAACAAAAACAATTATAAAGAAACACAAATTTCTTCACTTGGTGCTTTATCTAAGCAACATCTACTCTACCAGTCATACGAAATCGTCTCGAGCTTTTCGACTACATGGCGCGATCTCGCCACTAAATGTCTGCTGTCTCGTTGAGCTTTAAAGCAGAATTTAATTATTTTTCTTAAAAGACAAAACCAAAGAATTATCATGCCCGTTCATTCGGACAACTGAACTAAACAGTTTCAGAGAAAGATATTCCAGCTTTTTCTCGAACAAAAATTATTCTAACCAACTTGGGTAGTCCGTAGTTTAGCCTGTAAGAAGGTCATTTCGATTTTGAAGACGTTCACTTTGATTTCAGAAGCATCAAGTTTATTTAGAAGTGTGTTCAGTTTGACGTGAAAATAGTATAGCTATGAGGTTCTAATGTAACGGGTACGTCGAAAATTTTACCGGCGTCCTGTGTCTCTTATCACCTCGGACATAGAATTTTACAGTGTTTGAGAACATAACCTACAGTATCCCGTTTTAATTCCTTCGGGCTGCGAAGCGATTAGAATGTTGATGTGGATGGAGAGGATGTTTATGAGGAACCTAATGGCTCAAGCAATTTCAGTTCTGCATGCTAAATACTTTACAATCACAACAAGAGCATGAATTTTTGAGAGATTAGTTTCCTTTCCGCCTTGTGTATGTAACCATGGCAAAGGCACACGATATCTCGACATGTGCCTTTGTTGGACAAACCACCTGGATCTGCAGGTTTACACCCTATGTAGCCATTTGAAAAGGTGTTTTTTCGGCAGAAAGCATAATCAGCAAGCCGGCGCGATCCCTGGTAAATTTCTTGGCCAAACAGTTGTTATGTGGGCGATCAGCGATGATGGAGGGCTGATTCATTGCTTATCCATGAGAGTGTTTCCTCAGATTTGTTACACTTTCTAATTGATTGTGTTTACGTCCTGCTAGAAGATCACAATGGAGTTGTTGCAGAAAAAGATACCTTTATAGTCAGTGAAGATCAGATATGTGACCAACGGATACATATATGAATGTGATATCAGTTCATATTCTGCGTAGGATTTACCAGGCTGTCCAATAATTCCTGTCCGAAAATTTTCGAAATTCTATAATTTTCCTTAGAAGTGTTATAATGTCAGGCAAGTGTAAAAACCTTCTAGAAGGTTCTCCAGAGTTCCACGCTAGGGGTATATAAGGCGCAGTCGCCGCGTCTAGCTACCAGTACAAGCTAAAATGGACCAAGGTCGAATTCGTACGTTCGTGTACTACGAGTGGCTGCTGGGCAACGACACGGGCACCACGGTAGCCAACAGCTGCAGAGCGTGCAAGGAGGATGCAGTGTCCCAGCGCACAGTCAGGCGCTGGTTCAATCGTTTCGAGAGCGGCGACACGAGCCTCGAGGACAGGGAACACCCGCTGAAGATCATGCTCTGCTGCTGGTGGGACGCCAAGGGCATGCTGTACTTCGAGCTGCTCCCGCAAGGCAGGACGGTCACCGCCTCCATCTACACCGATCAGCTCGAGAAACTAGCCGCCGCCATCCGAGAAAACCGTCCCCGACGGGCCTCGGTCCATCTGCTGCACGACAACGCGCGCCCCCACGTGGCGAAGGAGACCCAACAGAAGTTGGCGACGCTCGGCTGGGAGACGGTTGCCCATCCGCTGTATTCCCGTACCTCGCCCCCTCCGACTACCACTTGTTCCGCCCGCTGAAGCACCATTTGGCCGGAAGAAAATTCACCAACTACGACAACCTCAAATCCGACATCGCGGACTTCTTCGAGTCGCAGCCCCCGGAGTTCTGGGCGAAGGGCATCGGCGACCTGCCCAATCGATGGGCCACTGTTGTGGATAACTGTGGTGATTATATTGTTGATTAGACTGGTTTTTCAATAGAGTTGAAAAAAATAAAAATGGTGAAATTTTCGGACAAGAATTACTGGACAGCATGGTACTTTTAAAAAGAAATTTTTCATAAATTTAAAGAATTTGGCATTTCTTACCCTTTATACTAGAGAATATCCCTGTCTATTAAAATTAGTGGAACAGATGCAATTTGATGAAGAATACATGTCTAATCTTCAGTGACTTTTTGTTTTTATATAAAGCATTTTCACTTCGAATTGGACATTCTCCTAAGCTAGAAAATCAGAGCAAGCTCTTCCAAACTGAAATGACCTTCAGGCTGGTTTAACTACAGACTCAATAATTTTTTAAAGGACAGAAAATAAAGGACGGCGTTACTCAATCCTTTTTGGGATGCGCCACGCATTCTACTTCTACGAGATGTCATGAAGGCGATTTTAAATGCGTATTTGGCCGTACAATGACTTGTGGTGGCCAGCCGATGAACAAGTCAGTGCTTTGTCCTTCCCAAACTAGTCTGGTACCAATTCACCGACCCCGGAGGAATGGAAGGCTTGGTTGGCCTGGGCGGGAAATCCGAACCAGGAATCTGGTATCGGGTGCATGCGGCAGTCGGCGCCTTCTCCGACTGCGGTACACGCGCCCCATAATTTTTTTAGCAAGGAAAATTTGGTACAAGTTTCTTTGAAATTGTTTAATTTACCTGCCCCAATAAGTGTATCAATTTTATAAAACTTTTGTTTTCAGGCGTGAAATAATCAATTAAAATTTGTCTTAAGACACACAGAGAAAAGCAACATATAGCGCATTAAAAAATCAGATCGCGGCATGCGGTGAAAAAGTTCACCGCAACTTTCATTTGATTGATAGTGTAAATTCCACTTACATGAACCATCAAAGTGAGGATGTGTGTGTGTGTTCTTCACAATTGTTTTTGCTTTATCGGTAACAGATGTCAAGCTCCATGCAAACAGAAATTCCGCTATCAAACGAATAAAGATCGCAACGTCTTGGACAAGGGCATGGCGCGATCTTTTTTGACACTAAAAATATGACCGCTTTCTTGCTCTTTGAAACAAGCTTCAAACCATTATTTTTCTTCACAAAAATATAAGATTTCAAACAATGTGTTCACTTATTGGGCAAGTGAATTGAAACTTCAAAAAAGTTATACTAAAATTTTACTTGAGCAAAATTTTTAAAAACTTTTTTAGAGTTGTAGTTGTATGTACACCCTTGTAGTTTAATGTACAAGGAACTCATTTCAGTTTGGAAGAATTCGCTTTGATTCCAAATGTCTTAAAGCTAGCTTAAAAGAGTGTCCAATTTGATTTGAAAAGTGTTCCATTTGACGTGAAATCGGTGCATACGTCAGGAACGATTCTTTCGCAGTCCCTCGTGCAACGGACGGCAAAGCTGCCCTTCCACTTCACGGGAATTAGAGACCATGTATGGCTACTTCGTCGCCTCACATGGTCTCTAATTCCCGTGAAGAGGGTGCGTCGTCCCGTCTTTTCAAAGAGAATTTCTAAGTGTGACGTGTACATCCCCACTCGAGCAGATGAGGTCTTCAAGAAGCGTAGAGGAGCTTCAGACTTTCAGCGTTGTAGGCGTGTAGAGATGGAAAAAGCGTTTGATAAATATAGGATCATCTTAAGAAGTGTTCTGTCTGAATAAGTGGGTGGAGTGAGTTCGCTTTTTTCCTTTTTTTTACAGATTATACGTAAAACTGCATTTCACAAAAATGAGCATCTAGTTTCCAGGAATCTTATATCTACGCTACTATAATTTCAACTTCTCTGCCATTGAAATACTTTCAAAAATCGCCTCTTCAGAAGTTTGGGGTGCCGCGAAGGCGTCTACGACAACGCATGGCAGGGATTCTCTTCCAGAAGGTTTTTAGCGGGAAAGTGGTAGTTAGGGCCTCGTGGAGCTTCAGCGCTCAATTCAAAACTTCACATTCTGCCTCATTGAAAATTTTGAGGGATTTTCCTCAAAACGTCTGGACACCTTGATTCTTCATATGTTCCCTAATTTCCTCACCTTAAAGGGTAAAGGACGATATTAATCTATTATTATGCTACTTGTGGTGCACCACACATTCAACCTTGACTCAATGTTTGAGAATTTTGGTGCTTTGCAAGCATATCTCCCTTGTACGTACATAAATCTGCTGGATGAACGCATCAAACGCTCTCGTGTTGAACTGGCCGGATCCTGACTCGCTTCTTCTGCCCATTTTAAGCACTGCAGTGTTCAGGATAAGTATCGGATCAGAATTGCTAGTGCTAACTCGGCTCGTGGAGTGCGCTCGGAGTAGGAGCCGCTTGTCGCGTGTTCCCGATAACAGGTTCTTTGTTCGGATTTTTCGCCCCGGGGGGCAGACATAACTCCAACGCCGCGCGAACCCCCTTGGTGTCGCGCACGGTGCGCGACGAAATTGGACGAGTTGTCGCAGTCCGGCTGCCTCCAACAGGGACGGCTAGTGACTCGCGCTGGAAGTGCGAGAGTGTGCGCCGGCGACGTCGACCGTGCAGAAGAAGGAAGGAGACATGAGATGAAGATGAGAGAAGTCTGATGTCTCCTGGTAGGGAAGTGGGAGTAATTGTTAACAAAGTGCGGGCGGAATCAAACTCAATCTATTTCAGTTGAGTGAAGGGAAGCGGTCAAGGATCTGGTGAGGAAAATTCAGAACAAGAGCTGGGACGGGGTCACTAACTAGGGGTTACGGAAGCAAGTGTTTATACGTTTCTATTGGGGGGGGGGGGAGGGGTGGTGAATTACTGCATTAATCCATAGCTTTTCCCTTAATTCTAACTTTACACTATACTTGACCGTCACCAACTCATTTATCATAGTTCACGTGTAATGCCATTGGTAAGCACCCCCTTAGCAAACGCTAAGGACCTCCTTATTTCTCCAGTCTACAAGCAGAGGCAGAGGCATTTTACTGCTTCCTTTTTCTTCCAAGCGCCTTCATCAAAAGAGTTCCTCTTCCATTACATTTTGGGCTCACTGTGGTAAAAAAACTAGTCAAAGAGCTAAACACCGGCAAGATTTCGTGCTCCGTGGCTAACCACGCGTTACCGAGCTCACGTCCGTGTTCAGCGCCGCGACGTCGCATGCGGCAAGCGAGCGACGTCGCGTTGGAGTTACGTCGTGGAGCCTTCTCGCTCACTCCAAACAAGCCTTTCATCCCTTCGGGTCAGTGAACTGGTACTAGACTTGTCTAAAAAGGATGAAACGATGAGTTGTTTATCGGTGGCCACCGCAGATCATTGTATGGCAAAATACACATTTAAAATCGCCCCATGTCATCATATTAAAGTAGGATACGTTGCGCATCCCAAAACGGAAAGAGAAACCCCGTGCTTTTTCTTTCTTTTAAAATTAATTTTTTGTCTTCCATCTCAGAGATTGTGGCTCTTCACTCAAAGTGGTTAGCTTTGTGCCACGCAAATAAATTTTACAAAATTCATAATTGTTTCAGATGTCTGTGTTGTTTTTGCGATGGAAATCACAGATCTTAACATGATGGGCAGGACCGGTAGCAATAAAGTATCTTTTACACTCACTGATTTCTTGGACGGGACACTGACGAGATTCGTAAGGGGAAGCTCATGCTTTGAGTTCCATATGCTAAACTGCGAGTCAGAACGGACTTTCTAACATATAGAATTCTCTGCGATTCAACCTGTTGTTCGGTAAATACAAAGGCGTAACGTGGTAATCTGCCCTGGAGCCGGATTCATCATGCAGTGGGTATTTATAGAAATAAAGAAATATAGAAATAAAGGATAAAGGATAAGGAGGAAGGATGGCGTTATTCAATCCCTTTTGGGATGCGCCACGCATTCTACTTCTATGGGATGTCGTGGAGGCGAGTTGAATGCGTATTTGGCCATACAATGACTTGCGGTGGCCAGCCGATGAACAACTCAGCGCTTTATCCTTCCCAGACAAGTCTGGTACCAATTCACCGACCCCGGAGGGATGGAAGGCTTGGTTGGCCTGGGCAGGAAATCCGAACTAGGAACCTGGTATCGGGTGCAGGAGACAGCCGGCGCCTCCTCCGACTGCGCTCCACGCACACTCATTTATAGAAATACCGTAAGGGAAATGTATCCACTACCTGCAGTGGGTAGCGGGTATGATTCGTTTTCATCAAAGTAATCAAAGATACGCTAGAACTAATCCTCTCGCAGGAACAGCTGATCTCACTGGTGCATCATCTTGTCAATAGGGCACAGAATCCTCGCAGGTATCCGGATATACCCACGACGATAATCGAGTTTTCTATACCCACTGATATACCCAAGAAGTGGCCCGTAAGGTTTATCATGAATGCGTCATCGTGGGTGCGTCTACCCCCTACACCCCGCATACCCGCGGGTATATGCTTTTCTGAATCCGGCCCCTGGTCTCTAAAATGCCTATACAACTTGAGCAGTACATACGAAAGTAAGAGTAATTGAAGCTCTACATAAATGTTATCCTCGATTTCGTGTCATTTAGCTGTAATGCATGTGATATCCATTTAGCGTGCGATTTCTTTTGCGTTTCTCTACCGAACACGAAAGTCGTTTGTCTTTGTATTCTGAGATAAAATAGAAATATTCAAAAATGTGTGAGATTTCGATAGTTTTAGCGCATAGAGTTCAAGGACTCCTTTCAAATCGCAAATCTTTTTCTGAATAGCTCTCCTTCCATGTCGATTTTCAGAGACAACTTTCAGTTAATCACCAAGACAACGATGTCAGAAGTAGTAAGAGAATGCTTCACTTGAACTTCTTTGATTGCATTTGATGCACATCATAAACGAACAAATTGAACAGGCGGGCAACGAATGTCACAAATTTCGTGAGCTCATCAAGAAGCGTAAAACAGCACAGGAATGAGATCACTGGAAGTCAAGCACAAAAGACACATCCTTCTATGACGCGAAGAACATTATTCAGTGCACAGCTAGAAGAGAAGATGAGCAATTGGAAAAATGTCAGCATTTGTCAATACATACTCCCATAACACTGATATGAACAGCAGCAGTACAGTGCATTCCTAGACGTTGGATTTTGACGACATATTTTGTCAGTATCGAATACCTCGTTCAGATTTCATGGGCGCATGATGATAAACCCATCGCCGATGGGGAATTCTACAAAATCATCAACCAGAAAGAGACACTCGTTATCACAAACGTTGACGGGCAGAGATCTGGCAAGTATACTTGTCAGGCAAGTAACAAAGCTGGAACGGCGACAAAGGACTTCGTCATCCGCCTCACAGGTATGAATGAATGAATTCATCGTCTTCTATTTATAGACATGCATATGTAGACGAGGACAATAATCACTTCAGAACGCTAGTTCGCGCGTTTAAACAATCCAGTTCATATAAGGCAACATAGAAGTGAGAAGGTGTAGGAATTAAGGCGATGGTGGTGTCTTGTCGAATTCAGCGTTTGATGTTCACCTTCAGGGCCGCCGGTTATCGAGAAGGAATTCGAGCATTTGGAAGCGAAGCTCGGAGAGGCTGTCAGCATGATATGCCGTGTCACCTCCGGAATCGGCAACATCTCCGTGTCGTGGCTCATTCATGGAGCACCGCTGGAGGATGCTCAGCTAAGCCCTTCGGTAGAGGTGGGCATTCAAGACTTTCGTACGACCTCTATACATTGAATTCGACGCCCACTCGGATAATCTGGATCCGTCATTTTTTAATTTCTTTTCAAGCTCCGGAAAAATAATCATTCAGATAATGATAATTTTGAAAAGTCCAGATTTCAGACAATTCAGGTAAGATTCAAATCGGTTTCATTAAGCCTCAAGTGGCTGGTATCGAGGTAGTAAGCTGTCACAACGATGTTTTGTTGCGATCAAAACTTCTAGCGCCAGGCGGGACTCGAACCCGCACCTCCCTCTGACCGGGCGGGAATGCTGTACGCCATTACACCACCGGCGCCGTTTGATCGAACGCAACATCCACACCTCGTGGGACCGATCAGCACCCACCCGTATCCGGGATGAGCTGGCCGCTGATATCAGCATGGAACCAGTGAAGCTGATGGTCTTCATAGAAACAATTCAAATCGGTTTCATTAAGCCTCAAGTGGCTGGTATCGAGGTAGTAAGCTGTCACAACGATGTTTTGTTGCGATCAAAACTTCTAGCGCCAGGCGGGACTCGAACCCGCACCTCCCTCTGACCGGGCGGGAATGCTGTACGCCATTATACCACCGGCGCCGTTTGATCGAACGCAACATCCACACCTCGTGGGACCGATCAGCACCCACCCGTATCCGGGATGAGCTGGCCGCTGATATCAGCATGGAACCAGTGAAGCTGATGGTCTTCATAGAAACAATTCAAATCGGTTTCATTAAGCCTCAAGTGGCTGGTATCGAGGTAGTAAGCTGTCACAACGATGTTTTGTTGCGATCAAAACTTCTAGCGCCAGGCGGGACTCGAACCCGCACCTCCCTCTGACCGGGCGGGAATGCTGTACGCCATTACACCACCGGCGCCGTTTGATCGAACGCAACATCCACACCTCGTGGGACCGATCAGCACCCACCCGTATCCGGGATGAGCTGGCCGCTGATATCAGCATGGAACCAGTGAAGCTGATGGTCTTCATAGAAACAATTCAAATCGGTTTCATTAAGCCTCAAGTGGCTGGTATCGAGGTGGTAAGCTGTCACAACGATGTTTTGTTGCGATAGGTAAGATTGATTTTTACCAGGCCGGATTTTCGTATGACTCAGGCATTCGATTATGACCAGAAATTCCAGTACATATCGCGAAGGTGGGCAGCATTGGGAGGTGGAAACGTGCCAATCAAATATAATAGCATCGAATGGACACATCGTTCAGAGAAGTGTGCGATTGGTAACCTGATTGACTGGCATCTGTTCGGTTGGCGTTCTGCTTGGTTATGATTGGCTGATGCGCTCCTTCTCCCAATGCTGTCCACCTTCACGACATGTATCGAAATTCAATATCCTATCCGAAGAAGGTATCTGATAGCTGACCCGAAAACAATCAGCCATCTGAACCGTGCGGTATTCCTTCTGAAGAAAATTACCCCTCTAAAGATTCTACTAAGATCAGGGCTTTTCATAGTTGCCATTATCCGGAATGATTCATCTATCCGGACTTTTAAAATGGCAAATTCAAATCAACGAAATCGGCGTCGGATCCTATATATAGGGGCCTGTTTTACAGCTCTTGAGCTTTCACTGTCCTTCACTTCTACCATTTGCCTCATCCTGATTAGGATTTCCCTGAATTTTGCATTTTAAAGTCCAGCTTTTTATTATATAAAATTACTTGGTCCTGTCCTAGTCGGGAGGGTGAGGCGCTACTGTGGCACGACACGACATCAATTTCTCTGAGTTCGTATGAGGGCGGTCGTATCACTTGCTGGTAGCTGATGTTCTGGGGCAAATTCCTGGGATGAAGTGAAGGGTCGAAACACGACAGCCCGCCCCTCCGATTAGGATAGATCTACATACTTAAATAACTCAATTGAAACCCTATCCACCCCTATCAGAAAGCCCAGCTACCCTTTTTCGGCACGTCCCAACGAGTACTGCCTACTCCTAGGTGATCGACGACCGTCGAGTGGAGATTAGCAGCGCCCGGCTGAGCGACGCCGGCGAGTACGTGTGCGTGGTTCGAAACGAAGCCGGTGAAGCGAGAAAAACGTTCGAGCTCTTAGTGCTAGGTGAGTTCATGCGAGCGGCAGCAGCACGACTTCGTTCAGAACGGAAGTCGGACCTCCTGGGTTTGTCCTTTCAGAGGAACCACGCTTCCTCGACATGGCCGATTTGAACCCGACGATCATTATCGGCCGACCGCTCATACTCGACTGCACCGTCACCGGAACACCGGAGCCGGTGATCAGATGGATGAAGGTGAAATCATACGCGAATTCGTGTTAGAATAGCTTCAGAGATTACCATAGCAATCGCGGTAGAATAACGACAAGGAAGAGAAGAACACCGCTGTACTGCATCTGACACGAGGCACACACACCGTATTTGTTGCAGGTTTTTCCTCCAGCACACTCTAAACCTACTCTCCAGATAGGTTTTTGAAAGACGTCCATCACCTTGTACTTGCGATATGCGTTCTGACATCGGCGATTCGCTGGCTTCTGAAAAATTGTGCATTATTTCAACGGTTTTAGCCATATATCTATTTTTACACTCCACAACGCTGCTGTGAAAAGAATTTTTATGATTTTAATATTATAGAGAGCATGAAACTGAAAAATTTCAAGACGAGGTACTTAAAGGGTTTATGGCCCAGCCGAGTGCAACAAATAAGACAAGGTCAGCGCTGGCCAATCAGCAACTTTTGCAACGACAGCCAACCAGGCTGGCGTTGCATAAGTTGCTGATTGGCCAGCGACTGGAAATGGACTGTACCTTGCGCTCCGCCTTTGGCTCTGGGCTGAAATTCTAGCATGTGACGCTCAACCCGGTTAGACATAAACGCTCGCATGTAGTGACGCACCTTCTAAGTTTGGGTCTTCAACGAAAGACTTCTGAAGCTGACCCGGTCAACGTAAGCAGCGAATTCCGTGGGCATAGATTTCTCTTTATATCTGGATGCCTTTCCTTAATGATTTGTGTACAGTTTTTTAATCGAAAGTTGGAGGATGGTTTAAAAGTATTTTCGGATTATATTGAAAAGATTTCACTCGAAAAATGCTCCTCGTAGCTTAAAAACAGCTCTAATTGAGAAATTTTCTCCGATAAATTGTTGGAAAATTGCACAGCCTAAATGATAGCTGTCCGGCTTAGATAGAAAAATGTCTGATTTTCTTTGAAAATTGGC
This sequence comes from Heligmosomoides polygyrus bakeri, assembly GCA_947359475.1. Taxonomy (NCBI): domain Eukaryota; kingdom Metazoa; phylum Nematoda; class Chromadorea; order Rhabditida; family Heligmosomidae; genus Heligmosomoides; species Heligmosomoides polygyrus. The sequence goes on from OX375870.1 coordinate 87,861,838, forward strand.
CTATGTGGTTTTGAAAAAATCGTTCAAATTTATTTGGAAAGTTTTCTGTGAAAATGATACAGTTTAATTTTAAATAGAAAACGTTGAGGACAATTTGAATAGTGCGCGCCTAGAATTGATATACTGCATTTTTGACTAAATGTTTGCGTTGAAATTTCACGAATTCAGCTCTCTCATTTTGAATTTCTCATTCCAAACTGCTAGTATTTTTCGAATAGATGTGCCCTCATTTTTACCATAAAATAATTAATTTTTATAATAGCTCACACATTCGGTTCAGTCACTGGTAAAGGCATTGAAACATCTGCGGATATCTGCGTTCTTCCTTTTTTCATTAGCGTAAGAGATTGTCACACATAGATGAAAATACATCGTACTGGCAGAAATTGATAACCTAATTCGGATCAAATGTTAATAAAACTTCTTTCAAGGCGTCATCTGAAGTGATAATAGAAGAATCTCATCAAAAAAAGTCGTTTATAATCAAAATTGGTGAAGCTGAGGTCGTCAGATGGTGCTGCTCTCTAGAAGCATAGCAAAATATATTTTTTTAAACTGAATGGTATTATCCAGCACGGTTTCTAGCAGATATTACATTATATTATTACAGTATCTTTCAATATGTGGACCCAAAAATTTGATTTTGTACCAAACTCAGTTGCAAAATTACATAAATTCGCACTCGTGCGTGATCTATCAGCAGTAGCAATTAGTGCTGTAAATCTTGAAGTGCCCTACATATATGAGTTCTTTCATGTGCTCCTTAGTTTTGTGACTTTACATTTTTAAATTTTTTCCAATCTTTGAAAACATTCTGTTGCATAGGAAAGTTTGAAATGCCAGTAAATCAGCATTGACTTTCAAAATGAAGCATTTGCTGGCATGAATCGAATATTTTAAGACCTCATATCTGCCTAGGCAGCAAAACACCTTCGATTCATACGAATGCCGACTTGCGATTGATATTCAAGTCATATTCATCGAATATTCTGCTTCGCATAATTGGCTGCGTCTTTGTGACAACGATACACTGCCACGGAAAGAAACCGTGGGAAAGTCAGCGATGTTAACGTGCAGTAGTGGGAAAGGTGCTGATGACATGTAGGAATGTGGAGAGGATTGGATAGGTTTCTACCTGTTTTTTAGAATGTAGAAGAAGTCGCATTTAGATAAACTGCAAATCTCATCCCAAATATAGTTTGATTAACGCCAACTTTATCACTATCATTTTATTCCAAAGAAATCAGGAAAACTGAGCACAATTGGATTTAGTTTTCGTTTCCTAAATATTATAATTTCAGCTGATGTTTAAGCTTGGAGGTAATCATAAAGCCATGGTGTAGGAGAGGTTATTAGTGAAATCTCATCACCTCGACTTTGCCTCATCATCCCAAATATAGCTTGATTAACGCTACCTTTATCATTATCTTTATAACCTAGAGAAATGCAGAAAAATGAGCCCAATTGGATGTCAGAATAAATAGCGTTTCTCAAACCGTAGTTGCATTTAATTGAGATTTTGCTTTCTAAAAGCTTTCAGCTAATGTTGATCGTTGAAGCCAATCATGAAGCTTTGGGCTAGGAAGATTATTCTTGAAGTCTCATCATCACCTCATCTTCGTCTCATCGTTTTTTCTACCGCCACCCACCTTTATCATTATCTTTTTGTCCCAAGAAAATTCGGAAAAATGACTCGGGAAAAAGTAGATGTCAGATTCAAGAAAATATGTTTTCCGAGCCTGCATTTCTATTAGGTTTAGATTTTGTTTTCTAAAAATTTTCAGCTATTGCTTAGGGTTGAAGATAATCACAAAGCCTTGGGTTAGCAGAGGTTATTATGGAAATCTCATCATTTCATCTTCATCTCATTATCCCAATTATATGTACTTTGATTAGCACCACCCTTATCATTATCTTTTTATCCTAAGGAAATTCGGAAAAAATTAAACCCAATTAGATGTCATAATAAAGGAAATCTTTTTTTGAGCCTGTACTTCTTTCAGATTTAGAATTCAATTTTCAGGTAATGTTTAACGCTGAGGGCAATCATAAAGACTTGGGGTCGGAAAGGTTATTATTGAAATCCCATAATTTCATCTTCGTCTCATTATCCCAAATATATGTAGTTTGATTAACGACACCTTTATCTTTATCATTGTATCGTATAAAAATTCAGAAAAATGAGCCCAATTATTTATTTAGACTTCATAATAAGGAAGCTGTTTTCTTAACATGTTCTTCTTCTAGATTTAGATTTCGTTTTTTAGATTTTTTCATATAGTGTTTGAGTGCGAGATTGTTCATAATGGCGTGGAGTAGAAGAGAAGAACCTTTTTGGATATATCCTAATCGGAAGGAGGCACATAGTGGTTCGCGTCGCCAATCCCTTCCTTGAGTTTCTACAAGGTCTTCAGGGGCCGGATTCATCAACGAATAACCCGCGGGTATAGGGGTGGAGATACCCACGATAAACCTGCGTCTTTGTTTCCTACCTTATCTCTACGTGACTCTTATCTCCTATCTTATACCCCTTACACCCCTTATACCCCTTATGCCCATGGGTTTATTTGTTGATGAATCCGGCCCCAGATGTTCAGTAGCAGAAGAACTCTTGGTACAGCGCAGGAAGAGATTCACTGGAGCAGACCTTAAGAGTTCTATCCTAATCGGGGGGGGGGGAACATAGTTATTTGTGTCTCCAAAACCTTCCTTGACGTTATTCTACGAGGCCTTCAGGGACTGTTCCATGGTGCGAGGGTTTTTATTTAAATTCAAGAGATGTGCTCATATGACATGGGATGAAACCCTCGCACTATGGAACAGCCCCTGAAGGCAACTGACACTTTAAAGTTGTCCCCTCCCGAATAGGATAGCTCTTGGCTTTTTTTTTGTTAAAGCGCAAGTGTTTGATGTGGATGACTCCAGCAAAGGATCCGAAAAGTGCCCTTTCCACAACCACTGCTTCTGGATTCAGACTCAAGCCACGGAATTGTTCCCATTTTCTATCAGGCGTCTCCACATGGCAGTTCAGCTGTACACAGCTGCCACCTATATTTAAGAGACCCAGTGCGAGAAGAATCGCACGCTAGCTGACAGTTTATGATGGACACGCACCAAATTGAAGTCGTAGCAGCAGAGCTGACATCTGTCATCGGAGGCGAAGCCCGTGTCCTGGTCAATAGCCGGGCAATCGCATACCATCAAGTGCGGCGCGAAACGAGCACACGGATTCTCGCACGTGTTGTCGACGCAGATCTTCTCCATTCTGAACAACAACAACAACATCGTCGACATTAGTCAGTCATGGACAAGTAGAAGAACGTCTAGGACTAGTATGGCTGCGTGTTCACCGCACGTAGGCGTAAGCGGCTCAAGGAAAACGCACAAGATAAATTCACATTTCCGCAGCAAGTTTGCCTCGATACCTTGCACAGCAAACTAGACACTTTTGGAATTAAAACGAACACCTTCTATTGCATCGAGCGTGAAGCTTCCGCCGTTTTTGTGGTCCTCAGATTCACTCTCTTGTTAATGACCTCTATTTCACTACTGGATTGACGATTTCGATGCAGCTACACCAACACGTTCACCAAAATATAAAGTCTAGGATAGAAGCTGTTAACAGGATGTTTCGTTGCAATCAAAACTCTTGCACCAGACGGTACTCGAACCCGCACCTTCTGCTTTCCGGGCAGCGATGCTACGCCTTCCACCACCACCGCTGTTTAACTGAACGGTACATCCACGATATCTTTCTAGAAGCAATAAACTATCACCAACGCCTTTCGGTCAAACAGCGCTGGTGGTGTAGGGCGTACCATCACTGCCCGGAAAGCATAGGTGCGGGTTCGAGTCCCGCCTGGCGCAACGAAACATCTTTCTAACAGCTTCTATCTTCTAATAAAGTCTAGGATTTAGTGTTTTAAGTTCTATTTTATTTTGGCTTTTTCTAGACGCGTTTATTTTATTTATTTATTCCTAAAGTGAACAATGAGACACACACGGAAATAATGAAAGATTTAGATAGTGATAGGGTCTTTGCAAAAAACGTTCCTGAAAGAAAGAGACTGAGAAGAAGAGAGAAAAATTGAAAGGGAAAAAAACCGTTGCCTACGTAGCGTTGCTTTTTTTTGATTTTTGATGAAGCTTCTAGGAGAGAAACATAATCATGCAAAATAGGACGACGGTAATGTCTCCCAGCAGTTTATGAGAACTAGTAGGTCACCTGGACGCGTGGAGCGCAGTCGGAGGAGGCTCCGGCTGTTGCCTACACCCGATACCAGGTTCCTTGTTCGGATTTCCCGCCCAGGCCAACCAAGCCTTCTATCCCTCCGGAGTCGGTGAATTGGTACCAAACTTGTCTGGGAAGGATAAAGCACTGACTTGTACGTCGGCTGGCCACCGCAAGTCATTGTTTGGCCAAATACGCATTCAACACGCCTCCACGACATCCCCTAGAAGTAGAATGCGTGGCGCATCCCAAAGAGAATTGAATAACGCCGTCCAAGATCCTTTTCATCCTTTTAGTAGGTCATCTATTCTCAAATGGATTTTTTTGCTTTTTTGGCACAAGGATGCCAAATATAATAGATTTTATCGAAACTAAAAGGGATATTTTTGTACGGAACTGTGGTCGTTTGAAGTTGGGAACGGCGGAAATTCTTAATCTGACCTGATAAATTACGATCTTCAGTTGTATTTGTTTTTAATTGAGTTCGTTCGTATTTTCTCCAACATTGTATTTTCACGTGCGACCTCGGTTCACGTCATGAATAAATAGATAAATAAAAATGAATGGAAACGAATCTCAGTTCGATGTTAAATTAGACATTCTCCAAAAAGTTCAAGATACATTTTCTTCTAAAATCACCATGGCTTTCCGTGAAAACGTATGTTTCATCTGTTCCAGTAAACTGGAATAAATAATAATAGTAACAATAAAATGCATGCAATTTTATAATTATTTTATTTTTTAGAAACAAGAAGTGTTTTACGCTTATTTCAAAGAGCCTAAAAAAACTAAGACGTAAATTTGTGAATGCATTGCTGCATTACCCACATTTTCAGCATTTGTTTCTGTTGTGCCATTTTTTTGTAGACAGATTTTTGGCTATCAGTCAAATGAAAATCATGGCGTTATGGACCTGTGCATGGCTCATTCACCTTGTAACAGCAGAAAAATTGTTGCTTTTATGTGCTTCAAGACAGGCTCAACGGCTAACGTTGTACGCACCTTTTCAGCCAACCGCATTTTGAAAAATTTGAAAGAAATTTACTGTCAGTTTCTCAAATCGAGCTCTGTGATATTTTTAAACAGTTAGTAAGGAGCTTAGTTTTGTTTCGAAAATGTCCGTTTAGATTTTAAAGAAATTAAGTTGGTCTCAAAACGTGGACAGAATTGTCTGAAAATTGTACAGTTTGACGTGAAAATGCCTTGAATTGTGTGCCTACTCTTGGTTCGTCTCTCTCTCTCTCGTCTTTTCGCGAAAAATGGTAGACAAATTCCCATACGTTCCGAAATCGTATGAGTTGTCCACACTTTCGTCTAGGACAGCATCTCTGCCTTGTGTCCAAGATTAGGCTTCGCTAAACCTCACGCATTCATCTGCCCCGAAAACGCTGGTGCAGATGTCAACAAAAAACGTAGTCCGTTCCAGTCAACTACCCGCTGCCCGGAAGCCTAAATCCATACGTTTCCGTTGCCCACGCGTTTCGAAAAGAGAAAGTTCGCCACGGTGACAGCAGCGAGCAGCACTGGACGTTTACTCGGTAGAGAACCGCAAGAACTTTGTTCTCGTCATTTTGTACCAGGCACGTCTTCTGATTTCGTACCTATGAATGACACAGAATTTGGGCACGTGGTAGTGCAGTGGAAGTCGCTGGCTCTTGCATCTACCAACAAATCGAGACTTTTGGTTCCGACTTCTCATTAAACGTGCTTAAAAGATAGGTGCGACTTTTCATACAATGTTGGGACCATGTACACTGATCCAAGTCATGTTCCTGACAGCTATTCAAGGAGCGGGTACCATTGTGATCTCCTAATGCAAACAGGAACGCTCGAGCCTCTATTCCACTGTCCTCCTCAACCGAAAATGTTACATGCGACGCCTTGGTGCTTGACTCACCCGATATGCGCCAGTATACAGTGCGCTGGTGCATATCACGGCGGAGTTTTCCACGCTCGTCACGCGTGGTACCGCAGTGAGCGCTTAATTATCAACTCGTCCGAAGTCAGAAGGCGAACATTCGCTCAAATCTACGTCACGTTATCGCAGAGCACTGCGATGGCTGAGTGCTATATCCCGAGGTTTTCTCCCCCTTGCTTCGCTGCGGGAGTTCGCGCTATATTTATTTATTTATTTATTTATTCTAGCCAATAACTACAACAGAAACGAGGATAACATATAAAAGATAAAGGACGGCGTTATTCAATCCCTTTTTGAGATGCGCCACGCATTCTGCTTTTACGGGATATCGTGGAGGCAATTTGCATGCGCATTTGGCCATACAGTGACTTGCGGTGGCCAGCCGATGAACAAGTCGGCGCTTCATCCTTCCCAGACAAGTCTGGTACCAATTCACCGACCCCGGAGGGTTGGAAGGCTTGGTTGGTCTAGGCGAGAAATCCGAACCAGGAACCTGGTATCGGGTGCCCGCGACAGTCGGCGTATCCTCCGCGCTACACGCGAACAGAAACAAATTTGGGAAAAATGTATTTCTGAAATTGGCCATGCTATAACTCTACTAAAACGTTACTTGCTGGAATTGGAGTTACATAGTCCAGTTCGAGAACATGTTAGGTCCTGTAGCCTCCGAAAATTCGTCCGTATTTTTTACATACGTTTAAAAGCACGTCTTGGATGGGGTCCAGGCTAACAAAGGCTTCCAACCCTAGGGGCCGCTGAATTGGTAGCAAAGTTGACTGGGAAGAGTAAAACAGTGACTTATTCATTAGCTGGCCACTGCAAATCATGAAATAAGCAAAATATGCTTTCAGATTGCCTTCACGATTTCAAGCAGAAGTAGAATGCGTTGCTCATCTCAAATAAATTTGATTAACGCTACCTTTGTCTTTGTATTTTTATCTACGAGAAATTCCGAAAGATGAGTCCAATTAGATGTCAGAATATGGGGACAATCCCCTCCCCCCCTCCCCATTCAACGTTCCCTTTGTCCCATCATCATAGCATGGCTGAAGACCGAAGACTCAATGCATTCGTCTTGTTTCCCCCTATGTCCACATCTTCTGCGTTTCTTCATCGGGCTGAATCGAAGAGTAGCTGGGGATCTTATGCATCTAACCAGGGTCGTGGTGTCGCGTAAATCACATTGCCGACGTTCTCGCACAATGTCACAAAAACATCGGCGAAACTTCGTTTCCTCCCGAACTGCAAGTTTGGCTCACGACATCGACAGCCCCTACTACTCGCGAAGATATGCCATCGAAACGCGACGAAAGCCAGCTTCTCACCAAGCTCGTGTGGCGCATGAAATATGGATTGGAGTAGTTTCTACGCCTCGCGTGCGACTAACTATTAGGGTAATCAGAAGTTTTCTCAAAAAGTGTAGAGCTTTCGACTTTTGATTTACATCCATGATCTTCCATATGGTAGTCGTAGAACATTCTCGAAGATTCTCTGCAAAAGGTAATGGTCTTCCTTGGGTTCCGCCCTTTTCCTCCAAGCCCTCGGCTAACGAAAAGTGCTGACTCGATGGATCCCAAATGTCTTGACCGGTAGCACGCGGTTCACCCACGTTTCCATCTGCCAGTCTCACCTTCTCCGCTCGCATCCCAAGGAGTTTTTGGAGGACCTGGCTGCCGGAGATGAGAGTTGGGTTCTCCACGACTCCGAGTCCCGTCTGGTTTCCTCGACGAGGAGAGCCGCCTACGCAGTCAAATTCGAACGTGCATCTCAAGAAGGTTCTTCTATGCCGCTTTTGGGATTGGAAGAGAAGGCTGTACTACGAGCTGTTTCCGCAAGAGCACACAGTTACCGCTGTCTCGTTTCATCTCTAGAAACTCGCGAAAGCCGTTCGCAAAAAGCGACCGAGACAACCTTCTGGGCACCTTCTTCATCATAACGGCAGACCCCATTGAGCTAAATCGACCCGTCAAAAATCGAGGGGCTGGGCTAGGAGATCGAAGCCCATCCTTCATGTTCTCCTGACATCGCCCTCTTAGGCTACTACTTATTCCACTCCCTAAAGTTTTCTTGACTAAGAAAAGATTCACAGCGTTTGAAGACTTAAGTCAGTGGTCACCTATCGACTTCTTTGGCTCCCGGTCTCCCCATTTCTGGGAAAAGGGGATCACTTACCTCCCAGTAGGTGGTGAACCGTGATGACTAGCAATGGTGATTATATAGCTGATTGATTTGCATTGTGTGCTTAATAAAGAAATAAAGAAGAAAAATCAAAACCCTAACAAGGCTTTCCGATCAACCTAATTCACAGTTCTCAATTTCTTGATAAAAGGATAAAAGGATAAAGACGGCGTTATTCAATCCCCTTTGGGATGCGCCACGCATTCTACTTCTACGGGATGTCGTGAAGGCGAGTTGAATGCGCATTTGGCCACAATGACTTGCAGTGGCCAGCCGATGAACAAGTCAACGCTTTATCCTTCTCAGATAATTCTGGTCCTTCTCAGATAATTGGATTACCAATTCACCGACCCGGAGGGATGGAAAGCTTGGTTGACCTGGGCGGGAAATCCGAATCGAAAACCTGGTATCGAGAGCAGCGACATCCGGAACATCCTCTGACTGCGCTACGCGCGCCCAATTTCTTGATAGGTAGTTCTATTTCCTACAAGACCAAAGAGATGTTGTAACAAAAAGGTTCGTTTGAAAGAGGTGGCGAGGGAGAACATTAAAACTATGTTTTAATTTCTTCTTTGGGCGCATTTAGCGCAGTCGGAGGAGGTGCCGGCTGTCGCATGAACCCGATACCAAGTTCATGGTTCGGATTTCTCGCCCAGGCCAATCAAGCATTCCATCCCTCCGCGGTCGGTGAATTGGTTCCAGACTCGTCTGGGAAGGACAAAGCGCTGGCTTTTTCATCGACTGGCCATCGCAATTCATGGTATGGCCAAATACGCATTCAAATCACCTCCACGACATCCCGCAGAGGTAGAATGCCTGGCGCATGCCAAATGGCATTGAGTAACGCCGTGCTTTGTCTTTTTATTATTGTTAAATTTCCTCGTCTCACTCAAGTTTGTTAGAGATGGGATCTTATTTATCGCTGCCTACATTTTCAAAGGTCAGAACACATTCGGCGAGAGCAGCCAATGTCTCGTAGTCCTCGAGTACTTGTTTTTGTTTCAGTCAGTCAGAATTGAAGGACGAGACACCGTTATGTGTCAACCACCTTGAATGGACAACGCTTTATGATTACGCCACATTGTCCTTTTTTCGGCCCGGCGCTGTCGTCGTCAATAGACCGAACAATGGTAAAGAGCCGGACAATTTGCTTATTCACGCAGACGTCGTCGAAGTGCAGCAGCCAGACGACATATGTACATGCTTGCCCGAGAGTAAGGTTGCTTGAAAAGGTTTCCTCGGTTCATGAAAAGGATCGAGTGACTCCATCCTTTGGTTGGTTCTTTAAAGGTTCTCGTAAACTTGAACCGAGAAGTTTAGATTCACTTCAGATGAATGAATGCGCGATAACTACTGCTCTTTCGATTTCTGATCTCATCAAAAAACGATCTCAACGGTACCTCGGAACGGCTCAAGTGTTGTATATGTGCAGAATCGCCTCTCTCTGGGAAACAACAAAATGCAAATATCTCGACCCCAATACAACTTTGCGCAGAGCTAGGTATGACGGAAGTTGGGCCGTTGGCGGCGTTAGCCCTATGCCTGCAGGCGGAGGGCGGGCGCAAGTTGGCCGGAAACAGCGATGACGAGCGAGCGGTGGTGGCGCAATGGGTAGATGGGCGGTGTAATTCCCATAATTCCCTAAGGCTTGGCATCGCTACCCGGAAAGCAATAGGTGCGCGCTCGAGTCCCGCATGGAGCAAGAGTTTTGATCGCAACAAAACATCCTGTAACAGCTGTTGAACTCGTTCAGGATTCCACTGTGTTTCTGTTGTAAAATCGTATCTATCTCTCAAATAATGTGCAACTCGCTCGAATTGCGGCAAAATTTTTATCCCATAACCTACAGTGAAGTTCTATTTTCTAAGTTAGGAGTGCGCCGTATTTGCCTCGTCCAGTCGTTTTTGCCGAACTGAAGGGGTCACCTTATTGCTACATATTTGAAGGAAGTCTTCCAGGAGAGGAATGTTCTATTTTAGAGCTACCCGGTTGACCATGCCTTGACTCCAAATGTTGGGCAAAACTCTTGATAAACTGTGATTACTCGAAAACTATTAGTTGAATCAGTGTTTCGAGGTAACAAAAACCAGAGGTCGGATTCACGACTGGTAAGGTGATTGGTTAATGGTAACGGATAAATTTGCCTGTTGAGTATGGTGGACCCCCTAAAGCCGAGACTTCGAGAACGGTCTAGTTCTTCAAGGTGAACTTAATCGGCTGATCGAAGTTGCTGTACAAAACAGAGCTCTAGCAATAGCGAAAGCAAGAAGTCGTGCGAATACCTAATAAAAATCCCTACATAAATGGCAGTCAGACTTGCAATTCAGTCAGGGACTCGCTGAGATGCGCAGGTCAAAAGCACGGCGTATTCTCGGCATTGTAGTAAACGGACAATTTTCACTTTCCTACCCGTTGAAGTTGAAGCTGACAAACTTTTATTGCAGGTTAAAGGAAAATGGTTCATGATAATTCAGAAGTTAATCAATCCCTTTTGGAATGCGCCACGCGTTCTACTTCTGCGGGATGACGTGGAGACCATTTGAAGGCGTATTTGACCATACAATGAATTGCGAAGACCAGCCGATGAACAAGTGTGTGTTTTATCCTTCCCAGACAAGTATGACACCACTTATCCAGCCCCGGAGGAATGAGGCCCCGGAGGAATGAGGCTTATTTGGGTTAGGCGGACCCGAACTAAGAACCGGTACAGGGTGTAGCGGCTACCGGCGTTTCATACCATTGCGCTACCACCTGCCCTATGTTCCATAGGTACGAATGTAAAGCAAGATCCAACCCAGGTAGAATCCCGTAATTCTCACCTCCGCCGCTTTGCTGGTGAGAAGTCATATGTTCAGCTATGTTTTTGTTTGTGGACTCGTTTCCAAGCAGCACCGCCAGTGCACCTGCCTGCGGCTTGAAGCGTGAAGCCCGCTGCTTCTCAGAAGTCTTTTTTTTGCGAACATTCTGAAGTCAGCAGAAGACTTACTTGCGATCGCAGAATGAGCCGGGCTGTCGCGTGTGACAGACGGAATTCGAGCATCGGCCGGTGATGCAGAGTCGTGCCGGATCGGTGTCGTCACAAGGTAGCCCCTCCAGATGAGCGCCGTGCATACGACATCGGGAGCAGGCTTCGCGTTCCCAGCGCTCGCCGTTTGGCCTGAAATAATCATGAGCGCTGCGACGAGTACATTCCGATGGCCGTCGGTGTGTGTATGGAATTTTTCACTTTTCCGCTAATTGTCGACCGAATCCCCAAAGGCTCTATCGATCTACACATACTTCACCATCTCCGGCGGCTAATCGTTGGCGACATGAAAGGAGTGGCTAGCTGGCTGGCTCTCACTGCCCACCTTGTCACGTCGGCTAACGAGCTCTAACACGAGGAGAGCTCTCGTCACGGCATCACGGGAACACGGGAAGTTCCTTCTCACGCCATGCCGGGTGGGAGCCAAATTAACGAATTACATGTTTGAGCCCGTGCCCATTCCCACTGCGCAAGTGTAATTTCATCGCCACCGACTGGCGAATTCGAATTCATTTCACTTTTCGAGGCATTTCCGCACCTGCACATACATTCGTTGCCGGGCCAACCGAATTAGGCCCTCACTCTGCATCGGCCACTCGCCCTTTCCGACGGCCGGCGAGCGGCCGAAAAGAGCGGATGCACTGAATTTCCAAAGCTGTCAACGATGAAATTCGACCGTGATTAATTAGGTATGGACGTGGGCACGAGGCTTGAGGAGAATACAGCGTGTCTCAAAAAATATATACGCTGTTTGAACGGTGATAACTTTGTGAAGGTACTGAAGAAGTTGAACAAGGTGTACATATTCAAGATTGCGCCATGCCCCCGCCTAAAACTCTGTATTTCAGACTCGATTGTTTCTGCATAGGCTGAATGCTTGATAAACTCGCTACTACTTGGCCACATTAACTGCTACTGTGCTTCTTTTAACGTTTAGAGCTTGAAAATTATGTGAAAGACGCGTGACATGCAAGTTTCTTGATTGCATAATTTGAATGAGGGCAGAAGCCCCATTTTCCAAAACGGATTCTGTGGACTGATGAAGCAACATTCAAGCTGAATGGAGAGATTAGTCGACATAATTACAGCTACCGGGCAACGGAAAACGTCAAAAAAAAACACGGCACAGGTTAACCTAGCCAAGTAGTCACAAGGTTCTAACGAGCATTCTGGTCATGTACAATCAATCGAGCCGGAAATACAGAGTTTTAGGCGGGGGTATGGCGCAATCTTGACTACTTAACGCTTAAGACATCTCGTTACCATGTGCTTTCATACGAGTCTCAAACATCTTCAAAAGGTTTACTTGCAGCAATGTTAGAACCTTTCGAATAGTATCTGCATTTTTTAGGATACGTTGCATTTTTCGCAAGCCTAGTGTGTTTTTAAGCTTTAAACCTTAAATGAAGCACAAATCAATCGATACGACCATTTTGTGGAGAAATTATAACGAGAAATTAACGAGTTTTCAAGCGAAACACAATCAATCGAGTGTATAACGCAAAGTTTCGGACGAGCGCATAGTGTATTCCATCCCACTCATAAGTAGGAAAATTTCTATTTTCTTAGGCTTTCATACAAGCTCTTAACGTCCTCAGTAACTTTACTGTGAGCAAAGTTATCACCTTTCAAACAATGCATTCATTTTTTGTGACACCCTGTAGTGGATCATTGCGGATACAGCTTCACAAGGTCGTTGCGTGAAATGAGGAAAATTTAGTCATTCGGATGGTGATGGCAAAGGTTGGTATCGCAGCACAGTTGGTTAATTTTTTATGAAAAGACTTGTGCAATTCGTTATTAGGGACAAGTCGCTGATGTGGCCTACATGTGAGACGGGATTGCAACAGACCAATCAGCTCGCATAGAAGGTCCATACTTTTGTTGAGAAACTCTTTCGAGAAACTTTATCGAACGAGTGAATGAGCGAATAAATTTGATGTCGAAAATTTTCGAACGAATGAATGGTTGAAAATTTTCGAACGAATGAACGGTTGAAAATTTTCGAACGAATGAACGATCGAATTTGTTTGCTCATCAATTTTTTCGAATGATCGGAAAGTGAATAAGCTCCAATTTCCGTTTATTCGAATATTCAAATAGTCGAGCAATTTTTTCGAATCAGTTTCTGTGCTTAAAGACTTAAAGCTTATTCGATTTTTGAATAAAGTTGAAATATTCGATTTTCGAGTAATATTCGAATATGGCTCCCTTCCGGTGTTCGAATTCGAACGAATAATCGAAACTCTAGAAATATCGAATTTTCGAGTTTTTGAGTATTCGAACAATTATTCGAATAATGTTTCCGAACAATGTTGAAAAAATCGATTTTCGAATAACATTAGAACATGGCTCCCTTTCGGTATTTGAATTTGAACGAATATTCGAAAACCTAGAAATGTCGAATATTCGACTATTCGAATAATTATTCGAATATATTCGTTCGAGCACAACTACATATAGTCCATACCAACCGGGAAGGAGAATGCGGTGCACGGTCCCTAATTGGCTGACGCGTCCTGCCTTCCCATTCAGAAGGATAGAGGACGAATATAAAGGATGAAAAATAATCCTGTTCGATATAATAATATAATATATAATCGATCAATATAGTCATTTTTTGGTACATCGTGTGGAAGTGAAGTTTCAATATACATTTAACCAAAAAAAACTATTTTCACTTCATCAAAATGGTCCCTTTCGACTTGAAACACGTTCACTCAAAGTGCCTATTTGACTTTAATAAATGTAGGATAAAAAGGATAAAGGTCGGTGTTAATCAATTCCTTTACGGAATACGCCATGTGTTCTACTTCTACGGGCTATTGAGGAGGCTATTTGAATGCGTACTTGCCCTATACTATGACTTCTGAAGGCCAACCGATTGAGAATTCTAGTACTAATCTTTCGACGCAGAGAAGTCTGCTACCAATTCACTGATCCCAGAGGGATGGAAGACTTTGTTAGCCCAGGCGAGAAATCTGTAGCAAGAACTGGGAGTCTGGATGCATGTGACAATCAGCGCCTCTTCCGACTGCGTTACCAGGCGTCCGTTTCATTTAAGTTAGATTAATTACTTATTCCCGTAATTCTGAGAAGAACGTACTATGTAAGGTCACCATAGAAAAGACCGAGGATAAAAGACGGGAAGAGTCAACACTACAGCGGGGTGCGCCACGCATTTTACACCTACAGAACATCGTGGAAGCAACTGAATGTGTATTTGACACAGACCGCAGTTATGCCTTCTTCCCATAGAAGTCTGGCATCACTTAGCCCCTCACGGGGGGATTAAGTGTTTTATTACTCTGGGTGGGACTCGAACAAAAAGCCTCGATTCCAGCTGCACACGACACTCAACGCCTCTTCTAACTGCGCCGCTTCTTTCTGCGATTAGTATGTGAATCGATACAAAAATGTGTTCCACAAATAGCAACACGAATTTTGGGCGCTACTACTTTTTCCTTGTTATCGGTAGCTGTTAGGCTGTTGCGAAAATAATTGCGATTTCGGACTGTATAATGCATGAATAAACTGTGATAAATAGGGAATTTAAGATCAATCCTAATCGGAGGGGGGTTTACGCTGTTTTTATGTCTACATTCCCAACCTTGAGGTTCCTCGAGAGCTTCAGCTGCTTTCCCATTATGCGAGGGTTTTTATTGAAATTCAGGGATGTGGTTGTGTAGTATGTGACGACGAACACAACTAACACTTTGAGGTTCCCCTCTCCCGACTAGGATAGATCCGGGAAATTATACACAAAGCAGGTTAGGTTAGCAGGGAGCTAAAACGAAAGCTGTATTTTAATACTGAAGAAAGTCAGCGGTACATTGACTAACCAGGCAACTAGTACTTTGATTGGCTGATCCCTTCCTTGCCACTCCCCTTGCATCTGCTTGTGTATAGACCCACTTTGTACACGGGCTACTGTTCTTGAATAGAAATTTGGCTTTTCAAACAAACTTAAACATCTTATGAGTTAAGGTGCTTATCGCATTCAAGCGTCGCCCCACCATGTGGTATAGCGCCTCCTTGCGCTTCGCTATAAAATCTTGAAAAAAGATGAAAAATCTTTAAAAAATATGAGTAGACTCGATTTTCATCCGATTATGCCCCATGATGTGTGCAAACTCGACCATTCTGTGACGAAGGCGGCACTCTATTATCGCGAATGCGTTCGTTCGACTAGAAGTCGTCGTCCCAAGGGACAGTGCGCCGTTATTGGTCCGCAAAGTCCTCTTCTGGAGATTTCAATCTTGACGGCAACTCCGGCCATTAAACGGACCAGAAATATAGGTACCCGTACGATGGAAACGGAGATGAAGATACTGTGGCTTCAAGAGAATCTAAACTCAGTCGATGTAGTGAGGAAGATTCACAAGCGATTCACTGTGCTTCAAGGGGATAATCCGCTTCAGAATTCCTCGCCGCCGCCGAAAAACGAACCATTTCTACATAATTTAGAAGCTCTAGATGAAAGGTTTGTGCTGCACGATAACAGGAGGGGGTGTCTTAGCAACCCAGATAATCCCCATAAACAAAGTTCGAGTGAAATCGACGATTATGACCTCGACAGCCTTAGCCAACCGTGTCTACCGTAACCTACCGTAATCCGCCGAAATTTTAAAAACATGTCAGATTCGTGATCAGCATGTCAAATAACCTCCTGGGGTCGGATTCATCAACGACTTACATAACTTCAACAGAGAATTCACAGCGGAAAACTCAGATACCGCGGCTTATCGCTCTCCATATCGCTTGATCAGCCGCGCTATCAGAGATTTCGGCTGTAATTTTCTCTGTTAAATTGCTGTAAGCCGTTGACGAATTCCTGGACGAACTTTTGAGCGATTTTTTTCCGACCTCTTCTCGACCTCTGGAGTCGTGAAGATACAATAGTGCCCTCGATAGAAGTTTTAGAAGTTTTGATTGTAGAGGTATAAGCGCTATATTGAGACCTTGGAAGAAGTATCGAGAATCGAATGGGTCTTATACTAACGGATGAGGTGAAGAATGAACGGGTTTATGGCACTTTGAACTAAACTATCCGATTTCGGCAATTAATTCCGCAACGACTGAAATGTGAAATTACTTTGACAGGCTTAGCCCATTTTGGAGATCATAAAAGAAAGTAACTTCTTAAATCAATGTATGGGATGGGAGTTTTGCCTATACGCAGAATTGCTTGAGTTTCTCCCTTTCACTATTACAGTATCGCTCCTGTCTCTCGATTTTTGGGGCGGAATAGGCGCAAAAAAAACGGCGGTTTTCGCCGTTTTCCCAGAAGTCCTTTCAAAGGGCCTACTCAAAAAAAGTTACCTTCCGAATCCGATATGGGCGACCTATCCAACGATATAGGTATCAATACAGTGGTTTTGCAAAAAAATAGATATGAATCCTATAAAACCTGGGCCATGTCGATGCAATTATCTCGAGAGAGGAGGAGGGTCGGCTCCGTCAGGTTTTATAGGTCACCAAACTAAAACTTCTGGATGATGATGATGATGATGATGACCACTGCATGATTTCTACATCATTGGATAGACCACCCAGGTTGGATTATGATGGTAGCATTTATTCCTTGATTAGGCCACTCTGAAGGCAGTTATGGGAAGACGGTGAAACGGCGGTTTTTTTTTTTTGCATTTATTCCGCCCAAAAACCGGAAGACAGCAGCGGTATTATAGTGCAGAATCCTGAAAAAGGAAGAATTCTGACCCTGGAAGAAACCAAAGGTCGATAATCGAGTCAGCCAGCCATGTACATGTTCCAACGCAGTGGGGAATCTTGGAGACAAAATGTCGTGACAGTCCGCAAGAAGAACAAGGCTCACCTCAGGATGTTGTGATGATGTGCGGGAAGGCAAGGATGATCGGCGTTACCGCAGCACAAGTAGCAGTAGTTGTCCTCCTCGGCGTCGCACTGACACTCCCTCATCTCCCGCAGCGAACATGCCGATATGCAGCTGAAACGCCGTCGTTCGTGTTATTCGGTAATGGCGAACGCGCA
Source organism: Heligmosomoides polygyrus bakeri (assembly GCA_947359475.1). Classification (NCBI taxonomy): domain Eukaryota; kingdom Metazoa; phylum Nematoda; class Chromadorea; order Rhabditida; family Heligmosomidae; genus Heligmosomoides; species Heligmosomoides polygyrus. The sequence goes on from OX375870.1 coordinate 87,879,202, forward strand.
TAAGAAGCGGCATGGCCAACAGAATGCCGATGGTTCTCTTTGGCGTCTGAGCTTTTGCTATGCGCCACAGCGCACTGCGGCCATGCTGTGTTAATGGTGCATAAAACAGCGAATTCATTGCGTTCAGATGACAATAGCTCTCCTTGATGGAGATATTTAGGCGAAGCCGTCCAGCTGCGGTGCTCGCATATTTCGGAAAACATAGCCGGAAAACTGAACACATTAAACGCTGTTTTCTTAATTAACATATAAAGTGAAGCCGCCGTGTAAAAATTCTTGGAAGAGAAAAATGGCTTACACTGTATTATGATAGGATATGTTATCCTTTCTGAATAGCAGCATATACTCTATTACAGTGGAGTTATTTTTTGGTAAAATGAAGGGTAGTCATCTGATCGCCATACTGCAAGTTTCAATGCCTTTCATAATTCTAACATCACATTAAATAGAAATGAATTAATACAAGTATAAGGATAAGGGTAAAGGACAGCATTACTCAATCCCGTTTGGGATGCGCCACGCATTCTACTTTTACGGGATGTCGTGGAGGCAATTTGAATGCGTATTTGGTCATGCAATGACTTGCGGTGACCAGCCGATGAACAAGTCGGCGCTTTACCCTTCCCAGGCAAGTCTGGTAGGAATTCACCGACCCCGGAGGGATGGAAGATTTGGTAGGATTTGGCGGGAGATCCGAACCAGGAACCTGGTATCGGGTGCAGGCGACAGTCGACGCTTCCTCCGACTGCGCTACACGTCCCCAATATAATAGATAACTAATAATCTATAACAATGACCAATAATGGGTAATAGTAATAACATAATAATATTTATGATTTATAGATGTGTAAAAACTATGTATAAATTAAACTATAAAACGTCGAATATAAAATTCAAATGTTTTAAACATTTTTCGTTCAAAAACATTAAATTCTGCTGAATCAAACTTAATGATTTTGCATATTCAAACAAGTTATAACATCTTGTTCTTCACTGATAATCCAGAGGTGTTATAACAAAAAAAGGTTCGTCTTGAGATAGTTGTCGAAACGAACCTGAAGAAGGCAAAAGTTTGTAAGGGAACGCTTAGTGTGCACGCTACGTGCTGCGCGATACAATGATATGCGCCCTATCGATTGCGCGACGCGACGAATCGATATGTGAACTCGGTCTCAGTAAGTTGGCCTTGAATGGCATGGACAAGAAGTGAACGGGCTGTTTGGTACTAGATAAAACAAGGCCTCCTGCCGGCTGCCCGAAGTCACCTGCATCTCGTCTGGATGTTCTGTCCGGGCAGAGCTCACAACACTGTCGGGGGATGGAGATTATACATGCTCCTGGACAGTGACTAGTTTCGGAGTCGCTTCTATTGCTATTCTTAGTTGTTTCCTTCGCGTCAGGGGAGAAGAGCACGGAGCCATACTACCGGGGGGCAGTGAGCTCTGCCCGGAAAGTACCATTCGTTGCATGAGCGTTATCCACATTAATTCAAATTGTCTCATTTTGTTGAAATCGTTTTGTTGGAAAGCTTCATCAGCAAAGGCTGGCCAGTTGAAACGGATACTGTCCTGCTCCGTACAAGATGTTTATGCAAGCTGAGAAGGAATGTTTCAAGCTTTTCAATATCTGTCCTAATAGAGCTAACTACTTCAGTTTGTCGAGAAAGCCTCCAAAAATAAACGATATAATGTAATTTATACATGTATTACTTCCGAGTTATCTCGCTGAAGTCGAAGTCGATTGCGTGGCGTATCCCAGTCAAAGCTGACTAGTGTGACTTTTCCCTTTCTTATCCTAATTTTTATGGTAAAATATTCTTTCTTGTACAATCCTTGGAACTAGATGACGCTCTCCTGGTCTCGTGAAAGGGATTTCCAAGTAAGGGGTTTTCTGTCACGGTGTCACGGTGCTGTGTCTAGGAGAGAACTTTGGGTTTAATTTCTTTAAACAGCTGAATATTTGCTTTGTTTCGTAACCACATGGGAACGTAGCACATAGATCGCATTTAAAGATATTCGAAGATATCCGTCTATTGCTCTTTGGTTTTTGGAAGAGAACCTTAATAGGATGCACTTTGGTGGCTGAAAACTAGGGTCACAATTTTCATAATTCCTATAAAAATGGCATTCTATTCAAAAGCATATGTGTTCATCTTCAAAAAAATGGAAAGAAAAATTAGATGTTTTTATATTATAATGCGCCTCCTTTCAAATTAAAAAAAGGAGTTTCATCCCCTTTCACGAGTTTAAAAGTGGGCCTTGCACACTATGCAATGTTCAGACGTTCACGGGAAGACGAAAGTGCTTGCCTGACTAATGGATCCGCTACGAGGTGCCTACGAGTAGAGAGAAATTGGCTGTGCGGCGGGAAGTGCAACACACTCATTTTGCGCAACAAGAAGCCGTTTCTTGACTACGTTGCCGAGAATTGGAGCTTCGCACTACTAGCATCAATCTACACCCGAAAATTTGGAGAAGAGTTTTATAGAAACTGGAAAATCACAGCGTTGTTAGGCCCGGTGATGTAATAGAAGTATATGAATATAAGGACAACGGTCGGCCCTAGATATGCCCTTCATAGGATGCGCCACGCATTGTACTTCTACGGGATATCGCGGAGTATTTGGCCAGTAGAATGACTTGTAGCAGCTAACCGATGGAGAAGCCAGTGCTCCATCCTTCCTATACAAGAATGGTACCAATTAACCGTCCCTGGGAAGGAAATGGAACGCTTGGTTGGCCTCGGCCAATTTCGAACCAAGAAACATGAATCAAAGTGCACGCGACAGTCGGCGCTCGTTTCGACTGCGCTACTACACACCCATAATATGGGTAGAAGGTTGGAAAGGCAGAGAAGTAGTATCGATGCATAGCAGCGGCAGCTTTGGCACATCTATGAAGCGGGGCACACAGTGAAGATCGTAGGCTCTTGAGAGTCTAAGCTTAAAACTTGGTGTAGAAGCTCTTTCGAACACACCAATCCATCCGAACGCTACCGTACTTTAGTCTAGACTATAGCTGTACTCTCGAAATCATTTCGAATATTCGATTGGTTTCGAGTGCTTAGAATTTCGATTATTCGGACTCGAATACATTCGAAAAACGCGATTTTTGAATACCAGAATTCGAATATTAAAATTCGAATGAAAATCATTCGTCACTCGAGCACAACTATGATTCGTCTAGGCTACAAAGATCGCTTTCATTCTATGGGTGTGCTAGAGTTCCGAAGCGAAGTGGAGGTCTAGTTTGCTTCTGAAGAATCCGTCGACGTCAGATTTCCAGAGCTGCAGTCCGATTCAGTGATTTACATACTCCTGCATCTCGAGTGTAAAGAATTCCGATAGCTTTCACACTGACTGGCAAGATGGTCTACGAGCTGGGATAATTTCATTAGAATAAATGGACACATCGGCGTTAATCAGCTCTTGTTTGGCATGCACCACGCATTCTTTGTACTTCTGCGGGATGTCGTCAAGGCGGCTTGAATGAGTATCCGGCCTATAGAATGACTAGCGGTTGTCAGTCGTTGGAGCAATAAATGTTCTGTCCTTCTGAGCGAACTCTTATACCAGTACGCCGACTATGGACGAAGGCAAAACTTAGTTGGCGTCCTTGCGAAACGAACCTACAATCGATTCCTGGTGCCATACAAAATTAGGCCTACTACGATTGCGCCACCGGCGATCTTTAAAGTGCTGTCTAACAAGTAAGTTGTAAGTTCGAACCCTACATAATTCTAGGCCGACATAGTTTCTACGAGTCATCATTCTCGCTTATGTAAAACGTGTCCGATTTGATAGATGATCTGATTGGCTGGCGCCTCCATTAATGCTCCTCATATCACGTGTTGGGGAGTTTTCTCCATCTGTACCAAAGTGCCAGACATCCTTGGAAAATCGGATGCCTTAATATCTTGGCGTGGTGGATTACTTTAGAATAATAACCTAGTTTTGCAATATTAAAGATAAAGGTTAAATGACGGCATTACTCAATTCCTTTTGGGATGCGCCATGCATTCTACTTCTACGATATGTCGTGGAGGCGGTCTGAATGCGTATTTGGCCATACGATGACTTGCGGTGGCCAGTCGATGTACAAGTCAGCGCTCTATCCTACCCAGAGAAGTCCGGTATCAATTCAGCGACCCCGGAGTGAGGAAGGCTTGGTTGACCTGGGCGAGAAATCCGAACCCAGAACATGGTATCGGTTGCAATCATCAGCCAGTATCTCCTCCGACTGCGCTACGCACGCGCCTTCGCATACTACCATTTCATAATATCATTTTGTTGCAATATCAAAAACTCCTGTTAAGGGAGAATTTTGGGTACTTATGAAGCAAAGGGCCCGTGGTGCCGTGGAGCTGCCGGGAAACATGTTAACGCGGCAACGGCAACGGCAACGCGGCAACCCACGGCACTCAAGGACGGGTGCTTCATAAGTACCGGCCCCGTGCTGCCGTGGGCTTGCCGCGTTAACATGTTTCCCGGCAACCCCACGGCACCACGGGCCCTTTGCTTCACAAGTACCGAACTTTGTTTCATAACTTATAACTATTTTTTGTTTTATAACACAGAACCTGACAGACTGCAGCGGCAGTTTAGATTGACTTTCAATGGAAGACAATCCGATTCAATCGATTTCTATTCTAAAAGCAAGAAAGTCATGTCTAACTACTGCTTATTGTAAACGGTTGACCGGAAAACAGGCCATATATCGCTACGCTAGGAGGGAGTTAGCGTTATAAGTTCTGTTTTACCAAAAACACCATTTACACCTTTAAATCAGCATATGTGCTCCGCGTCACTTACTGAGAAGCTGCTACGAGTTCGGCGATTCAAGTGCAAATGCTAGGTGTTCTACGTCAACGATGACATTATGGATGGTTGTGCACTTAGTATGCGTGTTAAAGCGAAAGAACTATCCCTCTTGAGTAATGGAGTCCGAAGCACCTCATTACACTGGGGTAAACTCATTCGTGAGTTTACCCAGCGCAATGCGGCTTTTAAGTGAGTTCATACTACTGAGACCATTCATTACCCTGAAACGTCGTTATCCCCGTAGACTCATTGATAGCTTCGGCTTTTCCTCGAAACACCTTGCAGCGTCCACGTACAAGCTTTGTCTACTTTCAAAAAAAATGAAAAAAAATGACTCGAGCTCAAAATATAATGGTTTGCCTTTTCTGCAGAACTGATGGTTAGGTGCTTGTGTTGGCTGTGGTATTCTGCAATAAGCAACATGACATTCAGTTATAACAACTCAAATAGGCTGATCCTTGTGGGGTAAATGTGAAAGGATAAGAATACGCGATAAAGGACGGCGTTACTCAATCCCTTTTGGGATGTGCCACGCATTCTACTTCTGATGGATGTCGTAAAGGCGACGTGAATGTGTATTTGGCCAAACAATGGCTTGTGATGACCAGCCGACGAACAGGTCAGTGTGTCTTCCCAGACAAGTCTGGTACCAATTCACCGACTCCGGAGAGGTAGAAGGCTTGGTTGGCCTGGGCGGGGAATCCGAACCAAGAACCTGGTATCGAGAGCAGCGGCATCCGGAACATCATCCGACTGCGCTACACGAACCCGGGTAAATGTTACTGAACAAAAAAGGCTGCCTTTCCACAAAATTTCAATTTGTATCAGACTTGTGTGAAAGGCCTATACACGAGTCGTCTATACCTCGTGAAAAGAGAATGTGGGCCCATCTCACAGATGGATTTGCTTGTCTGATGCTTGTCCGTCGACCTGTCTTCACCTATTTTTGAGCTGCCCGGAAAACAGAAGGTGCGAGTTCGAGTCCCGCCTGGCGCAAGAGTTTTTATGGCAAAAAAACTTCCTGTAACAACATATTTATAAGCGTTTTTTATACTTCTGGTAATCTCAATAACTATGATGAGAATATCGTTTGAAAAAACCTAGCCATTTTGTATAGAGTAGCAAAAATAGGGTCATGGGGCTTGTTGTAGAAATTAAAGTGATTTTCAAGGGAAACTGAACTTATTGAACGTGCTATGCTTTATTTAAGAGAACGGGATTCAGTATATCGTTCAAAATTTTAAAAAACGGAGGAGAAGAAGGAGGGAGTACAGCATTAATCAATCCAATTAGGGATGCGCCGTGTATTCTACTGTTAATGGATCGTTGGAGGCGTATTTGGTCTATACAATAAACTGTGATGTCTAGCCAATGAACAACTCAGTGCTTTCTCCTTCCCAGACAAGACTGATACCAATTCATGGACCCGGAGGGATGGAGGACTTGGTTGGCCTATGCACGAAATCCAAACCAAGGACCTCGTTTCGGCGTACACTCGACAGCCGGCGCTTCTTTCGACTGCGCTACCATATATCTGTTTGGAAAGAACATGTATCCAAAACGCAGTCAGTCTAGGGTGCATGTTCTGAAGTTGGAGGAGGCGCCGGTATACGGGAGCACCCATAACCGATTCATAGCTCGAGTCCCGCTTTCCATCTTTACTGAGTCGACAATTGACATCAGATTTAGCTGGAAGGATGCAGGACACCGTAAGCCAAGTTGAAGTTGCCTCTACGACAACCTTTATAAAAAATGCATGGCGTATTCCACAAAGAAAATTGATGAACAGCGGTATTTACTCTTCCGGAATAATGCTTGTCAGTTTGTATCAGAAGGGCAAAACGTGGTTCATCTACATCCATAGGTAGAAGAACGTAACCCTTCCCAATGATGTGTGATGGTCGCCCACATTTCGTCATCTACCATTTGTCCGTGTTCACTATTTTAACTATATTAACAATTTTGTGGGCGCGTGTAGCGCACTCGGAGGAGACGCCGGCTGTTGCGTGCACCCGATACCAAGTTCCTAGTTCGGATTCCCGCCCAGGCCAACCAAGCTTTCCATCCCTCCGGGGCCGGTGAACTGCTACCAGACTTGTCTGAGAAGGATAGAGCGCTGACTTGTTCATCGGCTGGCCACCGCAAGTCATTGTATGGCCAAATACGCCTCCACGATATCCCGTAGAAGTAGAATGCGTGGCGCATCCCAAAAATCGATTGAATAACGCTGTCCTTTATCCTTTTTATAACAATTTTGTGAGAGAGTGAGTAGAAAGAATTGGAAAAGAAGGTACTGTTCCATCTCTGTATAATTAATTAAAGACGAAGAAAATATGCTTGTTATGGTTGTTAGGTATTTTCGAAGGATTCTTAAGGAAAGCTGAAGATTGAATTGAACAAGTTTTGTTTTCATTCAAGGAAACTGAGCCTACCACACGGTATAAGAACAAAATATAGAAAACCTAAGTATACTCTTCTACAGTGGAATTATTACTAATTAGATCACTTTCTGAGAAGCTTCTACGTCAGAACAATTTATGGGCAAGTGTCATGTATTAATTGAATTATTGTGGTAGAAATATGTACAGACATTGTGCAGCAAATTCACCACCCTTTTGAAATTATTATATTTGAGCTTCTTCCTTAAAATAATTTACTTTTGCTGTTCAGCTGTTATCAACTGCTGTTATAAGGGTGTTTTACTGCTATCAAAAATTTAGCGCCATGTGGGACTCGAACCCGTAGCCCTGCCTACCGGGCAGGATGCTATGCCATTACACCGCCGGGCTTCTTTAATCGAACGCAGCTTCAAGGGCCAGCAACACTCACTTGAGGAACAAAATCGTAAAGTGTCTACGATTATAAATCGTAGCACAGAGTGAGGAGCATTCTTACTATCGATGTAATGATAAGTGAAGAATCAGCTGTTACCTAGTTAAGATTTTAATTTTTATTTTTTTTTACCGCTGAACCACAATTAACTCGCTTTTGCTTTTCGGGAAGACCCTAAGTCATATAAGAAGAGTCATAATATACGCTGTTTGTCTTTTTCGTATTTTTAGTGTATTTGAAATATTAATGCTAAAAGTAAAACATATTTCGATTTAGGAGTTTCATGAAGGATTTCAGGATCAGCCTTATTTACATAAAGGATAAGGATACGTGACTCAATCCCTTTCGGAATGCGCCACGCATTCTACCTCTAGGGTATGTCGTGAAGGCGATTTTGGATGCGCATTTGACCTATCCAATGACTTGCGATGGTCAGCTAATGAACAAGTCAGCGTTTTATCCTTCCCAGACAAGTCTGGTACCAGTTCACCGACCCCGGAGGGATGGAACACTTGGTTGACCTGGGCGGGAAAGAACCTGGTATCGAGAGCAGCGACATCCGAAGCATTCTCCGACTGCGCTACGCGCTCCCGAATATAAATAAATAAATACATAAATAAATAGATGAAACGGGTAGAATCGTCAACTGCGTTTTCCCTGATGGGGATGGAGAAGTGCACAGGACTCAGTGTTCCGCTTGGCGACATTGTAGTGTTCCGCCTGTTCTTGTAGCTCACGCGCCACACGTCCCCCGTTGCCCTCGAGCTCTAGGGCTTCGCTGTGCTCCACGAGAGGCTCATGAGCGACTCATGTGAATGGTGTGTATCGCAGCACTTCCTTTAGTGCGTCGTCGTCATCGTGCGTGGGGGTGGCGGGCAGCGCGCGCCCCTACGGCCTGGCCTGGCCAGGCCTGCTGCAGCTGCATCTCTCAGTGCTTTATCCTCATGTTTGGCGGCGAGTTTCAGTTTCGTGGATAGATCGATACGCAGCAAAAATGGTGGGAGGGAGCCACCCACGGGGGTCACGAGAGTACGGCTCACACAACACCTCGCTGAAGTCCCCCAACGACGACCTCCTAGGTAGTGGCTGTGGTCGTCGGCCAGCCTTTCCAGAAAGCCCTGCTGCTCTGCTGCGGCTGGCTGGGGCTGCGGCGCTGCCGCTGCCGCTGCTGCTGCTGCTATTCACAGATGAATGTTCTGCGGCACTGCACTTGGCAGTTTTTCCAATTTGAGAAGCGAAAACCCCGCCCGAAATGACGGGCCAAACACTTTGCAGCTCGCGGCGCAGCAACAGCCACAGCGCCGTCGTCGCCACCGACGACGACGGCGACGCATTGCGACGGATATTCCGACGACGTCGTGGTGAGTGGAGGGTACGCAGCAGCGGCACACACGCCGACGTGGGCAATTAATGCTCTTTTAAACATTTGAGATAGCGGACACACACGTGCACACGCGTGCCGAGCATTGCTGAACAACGGCGGCGAGCACCTAGCGGAGGGCATCCATCACTCGCTGCCACTTCAAGAAGAAAAGCGGCGAAGTTCGACGCCTTTCCGTCCCTTTCGGAATTACCCATATACCTCGACGTTTCTTCCACTCTGGCTTCAAACTGGACTCTTTTCAAACAGAAGCGTAATAGCACATTCGGAGGAGGCGCCGTGTCGCCTGCATTCCAGCAGGTTCCTGGTTCGGATTTTCCATCCAAACAGGAAAGCCTTCCTTCACTCTGGGATTGGTGAATTGGTACCAGACTTGTCTGGGAAGGATAAAGCGCTGACTTGTTCATTGGCTGGCCAGCGCAGGTCATTGCATGGCAAAATACGTTTTCAGATCGCCTCCACGACATCCCGTAGAAGTACAATGGGTGGCGTATCCCAAAAGGAATTGAGTAACGCCGTTCTTTATCTTTTCGAATGGTGAGGCAGGAACGCGTCAGCCAATCAGGGACCGCGCAGCACATTCCCCATTTCAGGTGGCGTGGACGGTCTATGCCGGCTGATTATTGGTCTGTTTCTTCCATTCCGTCTGTAGGCCACATCAGCGACTTGTCCCTAGTTACGAATCACACTAGTCCTTTCAGAAAAAGCAAACTAACTGTACTGCCATACCAATTTTTATCAGTGAATTGGTATCGGACCTATTTATGTAGGAAGGATAAGCGCTGAATTGCTCATCGGCTGGCCACCGTAAGTCATTGTGTGGCCAAATACGCATTCAAATCGCCTTCAAAGCATCTCGTAGAAGTAGAAAGCGTGGCGTATACCATCAGGGATTGAACAACACCGTCCTTTATCCAAGTCAAGTAAGCACTTTCCAACCGAAAAAGTGAGCGTCCTTTACGCCAAATGGGAACGTTTTTTGCGAAGTGAAACCAATATTTTATCTTGTATAGATTTGGATTAAAACTTCGTTTACCCAGGATGTCTCAAAAAATTACTACGCAGTTTATTTGTTTATTTATTTAGTTATATAATGACGCATACTAACACACGCGTGAACATGTACTAAAACAACCACAGTCAGACAAAGCATCCAGCTGGATGTAAACATCCTAGCACTGAACTAATATTTAAAAAAAACTAAACTGTTGAAAGTAATGAAGGAAACCTTAAAATAACCTAAATAAACGAGCAGGAACAATAGAGGAGCTGAACGACTGTTTGATGATGTAGAGAATTCCTTTTTGGCGTAAATAGTGTTTTCAAATTTTTAGTTTTTTTTTTCAGATTTAAAGTTGATACACAGGATTACACAGTGTTTTACATAGAGATTGCGCCTTGCACTCGTTCGTTTCATTGCGATGTTTATTGGAAGAATAGTATTGTATAAATGCTGTTCATCTAGATTTGCGTGCGCATGTGGCGCAGTCGGAGGAGGTGCCGACTATCGCATGTACCCGATACCAGGTTCCTGGTTGGGATTTCCCACCGAGGCCATCCAAGCCTTCCATCCCTCCGACGTCGTCGAATTGTTACCAGACCTGTCTGGGAAGCATAAAGCGCTGACTTATTCATCGGCTGGCCACCGCAAGTCATTGTGTGGCCAATTACGCATTCAAATCGCCTCCACGACATCCCGTAGAAGTACAATACGTGGCGCATCTAAAATCTAAAAGGGATTGGGTAACGCCGCTCTTTATCCTTTTATCCTTTATCCTAGATTTGCTCGACGGAAGGTGCCGTATTTTTGAACTGCTTGTTTCTGCTGTTTCTAGATCTACAGTCACGTAAAAAGCATCCATACTATTAATCAAATAAACATCGGGTTAAGTTCAGCGAGTGCATGGCTCAATCTCACCGGATAATTTTTTCATTTACTTCAGAATTTGAAGATATTGTTAACACTGAAAGGGTGAGAACCTCTAACAGTGTAGTCAATTTCCTAAATACATCGTTTTTCTTAGGGCATTTAATTGGGTTTTTAAAGCAACCTTCGGGAATAAATATCTTCCAAAGAGAGTATGATTTTTACTTCATCAAAACGTGCCTATTTTACTTATTTGTTTGTACATCTATGAAGTATGTAGACCGAGACTACACGTGAAGAAGCGATGTTAAAGAAGAATACCAATGAACTCAACCAAAAAATAACTGTTTCGTTTTTATTCTAGCGTGTTGTGCACGTATACTTGACGTATAAATAAATAAATAAATAAATAAATAAACTGAATGCACTCTGTACACGTAGAAGTAGTTTCTTGAAAACATGCAGAGATTAATGTAAAACTTCCTGATTTGCACTCAAAATGTGGTTGAAGTCTCTTAAACTCCTGTAGATGAAGGAGTTTCCTCGGGCTCGTGATTTTGCCACCGAAACGTAAAGTTCGAGCTTTCCTCTAATGATTCTTGTTAGTCTAGATTCCAAAAAATTGAGTGGGTTCATAGAAACCACTGTTTTGACTGGAAGTACATCCATTTCGATCCGAAGAGCGTTCTGTAGGTTTCAAAAAGTGTCCGCTCCTCTAAAATGAAGTGACCACTTTAAAGTGAAAATCGAGCGTGATAAATTATTAAGCTGGCGACCTTATAGTACAGTCGGCCCCCTCAGAAGCGTTGAATATTTCATCGAGAATGCGGCGCACGTAAAACAATACCAAGAGCTCGAATATCCTCGAGTTGTGCACTGAAGTACCGGATTTCATCGGCGTCACGTCAGCTCACGAGTTTTGTCAACGCATGCTTCCAGTAGTGGGACGGCTTGCTGATGTCAGTCAACCGACGACAAATTCAGGGGTCTTCTGACAGGATATTCAGCTATTGTAATGAGTCAGCTTGAACTGGAAAGCTGCTCGATAGGCTAGCGCTTCGGCTTAGTCTCGTTCTTTAGGTTCAGGAAAGTCAAGAGGCATTTTATATCTTACGTCTATTTTTTATATTTATTTGTTTATTTATCTATTGTATACATCAAGAAGAATTGCTTAAAATTCAGGGAAAAAGGAAATGCGAAACAAGACATGTGTAAAAAAAGAAAATAAAGAAGAGAGAGCTAGTAAAAGCAACAGCATAGAAAAAATGGCAGTGGCGCCTCTTCAGTAACAAAAAACCCTAGAGAATAGAGGCGAACCAGGAGACTTCTCCATGTATTCTATGTATATTTTGTGTTTGTATATTTTTTCATTTGTATCTTATTTTACGTCTTATGAAGTAGTATTTTCTTGCAGAAACCAGTGGATAGCTAAACTGTAAGCCTTCTAAAAGTTTGCCATTCCAACATTAAGATAACTCCGTTGGAGAATACTAAAAAATTTGCTTAACAATTATTTAGTTATTTATTGAATATCTAAGGTGTGCTGCTTTTTTCAGAGAGAAAAAGGCCGTGAAGTTTTGAGGCTTTATTAGGAAAATATATTTAATTTTTAATTTTTAATTTATTAGGAAATTTTTCAAAGGTTGCATGGCAAGGATAACGCTTGACGTCTGTCAATTCCTTCGCAGGATGCGCCGCGCCCTTTACCTCTATGAGTTATCGTGAAGGCAAGTTGGATGTATATTCGACCCGTCTACAATCACTTAAGGTGGCCAGATAATGGGAAGGTCAGTGTTTCATCCTTTCCCTGTTCCACTGTTACCAAATCGTCGATCACAGAGGGATAGAAGGCGTGGTTGACCTGCAAGGGATCCGAACCACAAGCCCCTCTATTGAGGCTCACACGATAGGCGGTGCCTCTTCCGGATGCGCTACCACCCACGCTTTCGATGCGAACTGAGCCGAGATCCTGTTTCTTAGATAAGAGTGAACATCGGGAAAGTCACCAGAATCAGCCCAACTGAAGATGAACTTAGACGGATGAAATTACGTTCCCGAGATCGACTGAACGACAAAGTCGCCTTCGGTCACTAAATATTTGGGCCCGTCTTATATCATCTCCAGCCAATCAGAGCACCGACCGAGCATACACCAGGTAATCGGCGTATGGACCTTGTATGCTCCCTCTGGCACGCCCAATCGATGTGGCTGGATTGGATGGCGCGTTCCCACTTCCCGATGCTGTCCAACTTCACGACATGAACCTTTGAAAAAACATAAAAAGTAAGTTACACAGACGTTTCAGTGCAGCTGACGTATTTGATTGCATAGCACCTCTAAAGTTGCTTATGGGGAGGTTTTGTCATCGGCAAGGTGTACGCTTTCCTTTAAAAGCCATTCGAAATCAAAACATTCCGGCTTGTGGCGGGACTTACGACGGGGCTTACGAAGGTCTTATACCACGCGTGGAAGCGTGGCGATCTTTAGCTTTGAGCGCTTCCAACAGGTTGTGCGCGCCTTATTATTTTTTGAAATCATTGCAAGTTTTCTTTAATTCAGCTCAAAACTTATTTTCCTAAAAGTTCAGGCACACAAGTCTCGGGTATTTTTAACTTCTTGTCAGAACTGGGGATGTTCTTGACCTTTCGACGACATGGAATCCACCGCAGTATCTGAATAGATATGAACACCTGGGCGCGTGCTAGCGCAGGCGGAGGAGGCGCCGGCTGTCGCGTGCACCCGATACCAGGTTCCTGGTTGGGATCGCTCGCCCAGGGCAACCAAGCTTTTCATCGATCCGGTGTCGGTACATTGCTACGAGAATTCCCTAGAATTAATAAAACACTGACGATGAGTTGTCTATCGACTGGCCAACTCGAATCATTGTCTAGGCCAAAAATGTATCCGCATCACCTTCACGATAGCCCATAGAATTACGATGCCTGGCGCATTCCTTCACGCCGTTTTTATCTTTTATTCTTCATATCTTTTTCCAACTTGACGTTTTGACGCCATTATTGCCTTTAGAAGCTTGAGGGTTGTGCAGTGTTTCGATTAGCAGAAACAATGACTTCTTTAATAGGGAAAAGCGACAAGACGCTTCTTAGTGGAACCTGTCGTTATACCAAAGGCACGATAGGGAAAATAATAATAATACCCAAGTTATAACCACAGTAAGGTGTAATTCCGGGAGCGTGTAGCGCAGTCGGAAGAGGTGCCGGCTATCGCGTGCACCTGATACCCCAGGTTACTGGTATTCGTATCTCCCGCCCAGGCCAACCAATCCTTCCATCCCTCCGGGGTCGGTGAACTGATACCAGACTTTTCTGGGAAGGATAAAGCACTGGCTTGTTCATCGAATGGCCACCGCATGTTGCATTGTATGGCCAAATACGTGTTCAAATCGTCTCAACGACATCCCGTAGAAGTAGAATGCACGGCGCATCCCAGAAGGGATTGATTAACGTCATTCTTTATTATTTATAGTGTTGTCATACCATTTCTAGTGAATATTGCATAGTGGTGGTGTTGTATGACACAGCGCGATGATTCGCGCCACAAAATAAATAAATGAATAAATGGCGCATTCCAAAAAGGGACTGATTAGCTCCGTTCTTTACACTTCTCCTCTGTTCCCAGTTTGCTAGTCAACCACTCCCCTGTGTCTGCTGTCGTTCTACTACAATAGGCCAGCCCTGGGCCCATTCCCACTCTCCCAAATCAGAAGCAAAAACAGGCGGCGCAGTGTGGCAGTGAGGGGCAATACGTCTTCTTAGCGAGATTTTCTCTCGGTAATGGCTAGTGCACGAGTGGTTTTCAGCATTAGCTCTCGTCGTTCGTTCGTTCAAGTGGTTTCGTCATCGAGTTAATCCACTGCTGCCCACCAGTGCTGCTGGCTGGCTGGCTGGCTGGCTGGCTGCGATCCTCGTCATTCACATCCAGAATCCGGGGAGCGGAGAAATTGGAGAAACGACCCGAGAGAATCGCGGACGGCCGGAGGCACATGGCTACCTCATCTCAGTCTCGTCCGTCAAAGTAATCGAGTTCGAAACGAGCTGGTGGAGCCCTTCGTTGTCGACGTCGTCGTGGCCGTCGTGCGGCACCACATTCAATACAAAGCCCATCTATACATTGCCTATTCAGACGGCCGGCGAAGCACGAAATTGGCATCTTAGCGTATTGGGCATGAATCACACGAGTTAATGTGATAGTGCTTTCTGCGGCTAGCCAGCCAGCCAGCCATCCGTCCGTCCATCTGTCTGTATGTCTGTCTGGCTAGCCAGCCAGCCGAATAGCGGGCCGACCGGCGGCTGCCTGGCTGGCGTGCTAGGTTATGGGATGAGATACGAACACGAACGCGCATCATCTCGCTGCTCGAGCTCTAGCTCGAGCTCATGCTCATGCTCATCGAGCTTCGCAAATCTAGTTCGAACTAGGCGTCTCGTCGGGGACCGCCTTGTGCGTCTGCGCGGGAGTGTGTGTGTATGGCACGGGGAGCGATATGTGTCCCTCGAATACGCTAGGGAATATCCAACTTTTGTTTATACGGAAACCTCGCAAATGGGGGCGACACGCCGCGCACACACACACGCACGATGCCAAGGACTCTGACACGAGGCTTTCTTCGACCTTTTGCCACCACTGCTTATCAGGGGGATTTAGAGTTCAGTCCGGGAAGAGCTACGGGCCGCCTGCCCCTGCCCCTGCCTCGTCTCATATTCCAATGTTTGCAATTCTTCTGAAGCAGAGCGTAGTGTAGGCAAAAGCGGGCAGTTTGAAATATACGCTGAAGGCCAAAACAATAACGAAGGTAATTGGTGGTTGTTGTTGCAGCAGAGCAGAGCACGGCGCGTTTTTTTTCTTCTTCTTCGTGCCTCCAACATCCATCTCGATGACAAGCCGTTCATGTTAATGAAAACTGATGTTACTACTCGACCGACGGTCGTCCGTTTTTACGACGGCGACACGAGATTCATAACTTCGAGACGGTCTTATTCATCAGCTGCAGCTCGAGAAGCGAAAACATTCACTTCACAGAAACGCAAGCTCGAGATTAAGATGCGAGACATAAGTTCTCCTTAAACTGGGCATCTTTCGAAACCATATTGGAAGACTTCGGGATCAAGCTAGACACTTCGGAATCAAATCAAAACGAACGCTTTTCAAAACTAACTGAGCAAATTTTTAAATCTTCATGAAATTCTTACAATATAAAGTGAACTCTTTTCGACAGAACAACATACTTCTAAAATCACTGGGCGTTTTTTAAACCACATACAATTTTTTTGAATCAAATGGTACGTTTCCCATGTCGGGTTCAATATCCATTTTTGAAGGAATTTAGAACTGTTCAGACCAAAGTAATTACTTCTCAAATCACACTTTGCAATTTTTAAGCTAATTCAGTTTTTTTTTTTTTAACTGAGCTGGGCGAAACTTCAAGACGGTCTTATCCATCACGAATGCTCGACAAGCGAAAACATTCACTTCACAGAAATGCAAGCTCTAGAATAAGATGTGCGTCTTAAGACAGGTAGAAAATAGAGGTTTTTTATTTAAAATGAGCAATTTTTAAGTCTTCGTGAAATTCTTTTAAAAAAATGAACTGAACGTTTCCGGCAAAGCGACACGTTTCTAAAATCACTGGGCATTTTTCAGAAAGGCTACAATAGTTCTTGAATCAAAATGGACGTATGGACGTCTCCTAGATCGAATTCAACAACCATTTCAATCAAATTTGGACACTTTTCAGGCTAAGCCGAGCACTTTTCAAATCAAACTGAGCAAATTTTTAAACCATCATGAAACTCTCAAAAAATAATCTGAATGTTTCTCGGCAAAACGCCACATAACCGTCTACAATAATTTTTTGAATCAAAAAGGGATGTTTCTCAGGTGGAACCCTATACCCATTCCAAACGAATTTATAGACATTTCAGGTCAAGCCGAGCACTTTTCAAATCAAACTAAGCAAATTTTTAAACCCTCATGAAACTATCAAAAACAAACTGAACGGTTTCTGACAAAACTACACAGTTCTGAAATCACTTGGCATTTTTTAAAAGGTCTACAATAATTTTTCGGATCAAAATGAACGTATCCCAGCTCGAACCCAACATTTTTTTCAACACGAGTTTAGACACTTTTCAGGCCAAACCCAGCACTTCCCAAACCAAACTGATCGATTTTCAAGCGAATTCAGTTTTCTTTCAAAGTGAGGTGGACGATTTTCAGGCCATGTCGAACACTACTAAATTCGCTGGACGTCCCCAGACAATCTAGGATGCTTCTTGAAACAAACTGGACGCATGACCGCTTTTAATATAATCAAACTGGGCGAATTTTGCACTGAACTGGAACATTGTCCAATTCAAAATGAGAAATCTCTGAATTTTATGCATTTTTCAAATGAATCAGAATGCTTTTCGGTTCAATCCGACCGATTCTGAAGCGAAGCGTTTCTATAACATAACACTTCTATAACATATGTATGTCAAAGTTATATATTTCCTATTTGAAACTGTCTGTAGATGTCTTGGAAATCTGTGGGAACGCTTCAGTAGCTCGATAGAAGGAACTGTTTCAAATGTCTCAGGCGACTAGCGAATTGTTTATTTATTTATTTCGAATCAGTTTCTTTAACCTCACGTGGCTGGTATCGAGGTTGTAAGCTGCCACAATGATGTTTTGTTGCGATCAAAACTTCTACCGCCAGGCAGGACTCGAACCCGCACCTCCAATTAAGAGAAACGCAACATTTATTTATTTATTTATTTATATAAGGTATGCATTACACACGCAGTAATACTCTATACTGTACATATCTGGGGCGAAATAAGTACCAGAAAAAACCGAGAAATTCAAAGCGGATTGAAGATGACGTTTCTCTTAATTTTGATCAATTGCCCGGCAAAATAGTCTTTCACCAGTTTGGTTTGAAAAATATCCATTTTAGAATGAAAGTTGTTCGGCGAACTGAACAGATGCATGGCCCCACCTTTGTTCATGACACACAGGAAAACTTCTGCTTTTTCCACTTAAAAAATAAGCGTAAATGTATTTTTGTAGTTGAAAAGACAAGAATTTTATGACCATTCAAACAGTACTATTTTTTTTTTGGGGGGGGGGGGAACACCCTGTCTGTATACATTAGTTTCTGAAATGAATTTTCTTGTTAAAAAATAAAAGTTTTATTCCATTTTCGTTAAAACACGTCCAACTTTGATTTGAAAAGATACTAGTTTGATTTTGTAGATTGGCCTTGTGCGCGTGTAGGGAAGTCGGAGGAGGCGCCGGCTGTCGCGTGCACCCGATACCTCAGGTTACTGGTTCGGATCTCCCGCCCAAGCCTACCAAGCCTTCCATCCCTCCGGGGTCGGTGAATTGATACCAGACTTGTCTGGGAAGGGTAAAGCGCCGACGTGTTCATCGGCTGGCCACCGCAAGTCATTGTATGGCCAAATACGCATTCGAATCGCCTCCACGACACCCGTAGAAATAGAATACGTGGCGCATCCCAAATGGGATTCAGTAACGCCGTCCTTTATCCTTATCCTTTAGATTGGCCTTGGGGCTGGGAGTTCCCTATGTGTGAGATTTTTAAGATGCAATTTCACTTTTTAATTAAAAGCCAACGTTTGGTTCTAACTTCTTAAGGCCCGTCCAGTATTGCATTGGAAAGAAGCTCAACTTGATTTGGAAGACGTTATGTTGAGAGTTTGATTTGTATATTATCCTAGGTGGCTTGAATGTCGTCGAGTTTGATTTGAAGAGTGTCCAGTTTCTAATTGAAATGGTTTTTTCAGCAAGCTCTCGATTTCTGGAGAATCTAATGGAAGAAATTGTTGGCTGAAGTTCACATTCAGATTCACAAGGGTAAAAAGCCTCACAGGAAAAACTCTGTTCCCACAAATGTTAAGGCGTGTCTAATACAATTGGAGATATTTTCATCGTTTACAGTGGTTCTTACTGATCCTAGAAAAAGTGAAGAAGGATAGGGCAGTTTTTTGCGGCTATCGGCCACAATACAACGTGGCCACGTGCTGTTCACACTGAGCTAGCCCGGCTTGTTTCTGAACACTTTGCGACGACTAGATGATGATAACGAATAGAAAATGATAGAATTTGTAAGAAGAAGAGCAGGAAATCGGATCGAAAAACTCAGAACTCGGCAGTAGCGTCATGCGTCACGTCGAACTCGGCAGTAGCGCGGACCAAAGTTCGTATTCTGGAGTGTCATAAGAGCGAAGAGAAAAAGTGGACTAGTATAGCATTGTTCTACAGCTACGTCTGCGTTATCGAGATACGAATTCGGCCATGCAGTCATCTCCTAAGCCGCATTAGTTTAGGGGCGACGTACATTTAGGAATAGAACATGAAAAAGAACGGGAACCGACTCACGTGCTGTTTCGACAGACGCTGGCGTTGTTCTCTGAACAAATGGAGCCGTCCTTTAGACATGCCTCGCTGGACGAGCCGGTAATCAGCATGACGTAGATGTAAGTGAACATGTACCGCGATGAACAGGCGATGCTTAGCGGAGAAGTGGAAGCGGAAGTAGACGACGAAGAAGACGAACGCTTGAAATGTCGGAGTCGGGGTGATGAGCACGGCAAAGTCGACGATGAGGAGGAGAAGGAGGACGAGGACGAAGACGACGACGAGGAGGAGGAGATACTGGTGCAGGACGGAGGAATTCTGAAAGACGTGCTGGCATGAGCCGTCGACGACGACGACGACAGTTTGCGCTGTTTCATAGTCACGGCGGAATTACTGCGGTGTGTGTGTGCATGTGTGTGTGTGAAGCATGCGATCCCCCGCCCTCTGCTTTGCCCGCCCCAACCCTGGGATAAATGCAACAAATGCACCCCACCCTTTCATGCATACCACTGTTCATCGAGCGACATGAGCGCGACGAGACGCCGCCGAAGTGACATGAGCAGGAGCGGCCCCGAGCGGGAGCGGGAGCGAGAGATGAGCGACAACTTTTTGAGGAGTCGCCTCCTTGACCGACAACGACGACGAGGAAGATGACGGCGAAGACGTTGCGTCGTCGTCGTCGACGTCGACGGCGACAAACATGGCGTCTAAGGGAAAAACGCGGGCACATCTCCTAGCTGACTGCTCTCGAGGAAACCCAATCCGGCCTCGGGTACACGCCGCGTGCTCAGAAAGTTCATCGCGAGCGATGTGAGAAAAGCAATCATCCGGTGTCGTTATCCCCGCTGACGCTAAACTGTCGCTGTTTCCCTCATCGCGTGGAAGGGCATCTGACGAGTTCGTTAGGTACGAAAGGATAGAGGGAGAGACGCTATTCGATCCCATTTGGGATGCGCCACGCATTCTACTTGCAGTGGCCAGCCATGAAAAAGTCTGTTAACTACCACGCCTCCTTCGAGCTCTTGACCAAGACTGTTTTACGGTCTATTTTGGCTTACGTTTCGCCGCATTCGCCTACTTCAGAGCCTCGAAAAGTCTTCTATTTTCTTTAGGAATAATTCTCCGTATTATGGTAAGGATAAGGATGAAGGAGTGAACGCCGTTAATCAATCCCTTTTGGGATGTGCCGCGCATTCTACTTCTGCATCGTAGGGGCGAACTGAATGCGTATTTGGCCATACAATGACTTGCGGTGGCCAACCGATGGACAAGTCAGCGCTTTATCCTTCCCGGAAAAGTCTGGTACTAGTTCTCCGGCTCCGGAGGAACAGAAGGCTTGGTAAGCCTGGGCGGGAAATCCGAGCCAGGGACATGGTGTGGGGTGCACGCGGCAGCCGGAATCTCCTCCGACAGCACTACACGCGCCCTTTAAAAAATTAGGAATCCAGAAGTGAGAAGATGGGAGGAACAACGACGGTCAGTGTTCGCCACCGGTACGTTCCCTTATCCCGATTTGAGCAATAGGGAAGACTATTGTGAAGTCGTCGTGCCATGCCTAACTTCGAAGATTAATTCGGCTTAAGCTTCCGCATCATCATCATCATCATCGGAAGTCATTGTAGGTTAATTCAACCTACACCTTTCTCCTGTTTAGGATTTTCAAAAGTTATAATCAGCCTGCAGGGTATTATATGTATCTAACCTACACCTCCTCGTAGCTTCCTAATTCCTTCCTACATTTGAAGATTTTGATTGTTTCTACGAAGTGCAAAGTGCCAAAATTCTTGGATGAGTGCGGTTTAGGTTTGCGGAGTTGTTCGCGTATTTTTGGCGCCTATTTTGAAATCGGGCGCGTTTAGCGCAGTTGGAGGAGGCGCCGGTTGTCGCGTGCACCCGATACCAGGTTCCTGGTTCGGATTTCCCGCCCAGACCAACAAAGCCTTCCATCGTGTTCATCGGCTGACCACCGCAAGGCATTGAATGGCCAAATACGCATTCAACTCGCCTGCGCGATATCCCGTAGAAGTAGAATGCATGGCGCATTCCGAAATGGATTAAGTAATGCCGTCTTTTATCCTTATCCTTTTATTTTGAAATCATGAATTAAAAGGTAGCGCATTCCGCCTGATCAGTAGGAGGTGTGTGTTCGAGTTCTGCCTGGCGCTAGAGTTTTGATCGCAGCAAAACGTCGTTATAACATAAAACTAACTATTGTAAAACCTTACTTCGTATCTCGACAATAAAATTCATTCTGAAAAAAAACTTGGAATTTCAGATATTCTTGAATTTTTTACTAGAAGAAATTGAAGCCTTGCGCTATATAACCAGTCAAACAAGGAGTATCGAAATCCGACATTTTTGGGCATTTCGCGACCTGAAGCAGACAACCGTTTCCACGTCGCTGTCGTCGTACTTCTCACACTTCTCGAATGGTGGCCAACTCATCGAGCACCTGCAGCATCGATCGTGCGTCTCATAATTCTTCGTCGATGCGTCTTCGATTGACGCTGAATGATGACGCCGATCGCTTCAGCGGGGCTCGTCGTGCTCCTCTACCCACTCTTCGAGCCGGCGCGGCCCTACTCGACGACTTCTATTATGTAATAGCCGCGTCGGGCTTCTCTACGTGCCCACCGATGTGCCGCTAATTTCATTTGAATACCTAATCTGAATTACACACGCCCGGTTCTCTAACGGTTACTAGGGAGCGACACGACACGACGACAATCGTTCCGGGTACACACATACAGGGTGCAGCCTTTAAATCACGACAAACTAAAATTTCTCTTTTCAAGCAATTTTATTAGCACAAAATATTAGGTTGTAAACAGACTTCTGTCAGTTTTTGCGCGTTATTTTTAAAACATCATAACACAGTTTAAAGTGAATCGTTTTATTTAAAATAAGCACCGTTAGAATCAACACAACACTGACAACGTGATACCGGCTTAGATGTGCCATTTTCTTAAAAATCTGACGACCTAGACTGAATAAATTCTAGGAACATATATTCTACATCACGTCGGTTTTTAAACACTCTATCGTTTAAAATGCTATCTAGATGCTTGAAAAGGTGAAAGTCAGTTGGCGCTAGGTCTGGCGGGTGAGGGAGAGTTTCGACCTGCAGTTCGTTCACACCAATAGGACTGTTTGAGCTGTGGAGCCAAGATTGTTAACCACACTTTATTCGGCTGACGTTTCGGCGTAACCGCCTTCTCCAGAGCCTGGAAAAGTCAAGCGAGGTTTGAAAGGTTACTCGTCCAAGAACTATTTCAAGTCACAGGAGTTTCCGGAATTAGTTGGAAAAGGAGACGAAAGGGGAGTGAGACAGACCAACTAACCCTATGGAAGCAGCCAAGAGGCTGGTGCGTCACCCTCGGATGGAGGCAGCTTGGGTGAATGAGACTACCACCTGAGTTCAACCCTCAGAAGTCTTGAAATAGTTCTTGGACGAGTAACCTTTCAAACCTCGCTTGTCTTTTCCAGGCTCTGAAGAAGGCGGTTACGGAACGTCAGCCGAATAAAGTGTGGTTAACAATCTTGGAACCACAGCTCGAACAGTCCTATTGGTATCAACATTATGCCAAGATTCAACGACTGTCGATCATGGAATATGCAGTTCGTTCAGTTTCTGGAGGACCATCCGCGAAAGATGCGGTCGTGGTTGTCATGCGGAAGTAGCACGCCATGTCGATTCACCAGTGAAGGCTGCTTTTTCTTCAATTTTGCATACATTTCTACCAGTTGCTTGCAGTACAGCTCTGCTGTTATCGTTTGGCCAGGAGGAAGAAAGGAAAAGTGGTCTATTCCAGCTGCAGTCCACCAGACCGTAACCGTTGTCTTCTTGCAGTGCAAATCCGGCTTCGGAAAGGTTTTCGGGGGCTCGTTGACGTTTACCCACTGAGCAGAACGCTTCTTATCATCATATAGGATCCATTTCTCGTCGCAGGTGACAAGTCGATGGAGGACCGGCTCCGTGGAATTCCTTCTGATCAGGGAACTTGCGACCTCCATACGCCTCAGCTGCTGCGCTTCGGTGAGGTTGTAGGGCATCCACCTGTCGAGCTTTTTCACCATGCCCAGTTGTTTGACGTGATCAACTGCAACTGTATGGGAGACGCCTAGGTTTCTTGCTATCTCCCGGAGTGGTTGTCGATGGTCCTTTTCGACTACTTCCTTCTAGGCATCATGATCAACGAGCGATGGTCTTCCAGCTCGTGCCTCGTCTTCATTCGATTCTCTTCCATTCCGAAACTTGCTGAACCAGCGAAAAACGGTTCGCTCCGAGATAGTACCTTCTTCCCATGCAGTGTTCACATTCACAACTGTTTTCATCACTGTCCGACCACGTTTGAATTCGTGAGGTAGAACAGTTCGGAAAGTCATCTTGTCCATGCTATGATTAGGGTACCCTCAGAAATCAGAAATGTTGATCAAAAGCACTATAGCAAGAAGAAGAACTATTTCCTTACCTGAAAAGCACAACTTATCGATTAGTTGACCAGCCGTTTAAATTTAGTGCAAGCTGACACCAAAGAGGCGCGAAAACAGCCAGAACTTTCCTTACAACCTGATACAGATGAAATATTATAGAAAATGCTTTCACGCACAAATAGAGGGATGTCTCAAGAGTAAAATTACTCAACATCTCCTCCGTCAGCCGCAGTGACCGTCTTCATCCTTGAACTGATGCGCTCGCACACGTTCTTTAAAGGAGCGCTGTCCATATTTGTGAATGCTGCTTCAATAGTGTGTGAAAAGAAGGGACATTAGGGTGCTTCGTCTTATCAGCAGCCCTTTCGACCATGCTCCAAACATTATAGTCCGGAAGATTCAAATCCGGATATTCGGGGGCCAGAACTCCTTTAACCAAGACGTGTCCAAGTTATCAGGCAGCCAATTTTGGACAAAATAGCTCATGCGAGCCGGTGCGCAGTCCAACTGGAATACATGTGGCCTCCCTGAGGCTACAGTCACCATCCACAGTCCTCAAAATTCTCAGGTGAGCTTCTTTGATGACAGTTTGTCCTATCTCGAAGAAATGTGGCGGCATTACATCACCCTCACTAGACACCTGAGGGCCTGTTCATACTTCGCGACAACAGCGATTAGTCGCCCATGCAAAACATGCATATCGATTAAAACCGAGCGCGCGCCGCCCGAAAGTGTTCATCCTCGAGCGCCGGCGCTGTCGCTCCAGTCACCTTTGTCGCTCTAGTCGCACCAGTCGCTGCTGTTCATACTTCCGCGCGCTCTTGTCGCCGTCGTCGTGAAGTATGAACAGGTCCTAAGACGTGAACGCTTGCTGGCGATGTTAGAAAGATGTTTAATTTTGATCAAAATTCTTGCACCAGGCGAAACTCGAACCTTCTGCTTTCCGGGCAGGGATGCTACGCCTTACACCACCAGCGTTGTTTGAACCAATAGAAGGTGCCGGTTCGAGTCGCGCCTAGTGCAAGAGTTTTGGTCGCAACTAAACATAGTTCTAACAGCTTCTATCTTCTATAACAACCGCTCTAGGCTTAAGTAAAATGCAAACTTGCTGGAGAATCCGTTCTATTTGGTAGCAATCGGGACGTGTTCGGAATCGTAGGTGAGCCACTGATCACTTCTACGATTGACCTTCGCGTCAACAATAAACATTTTTCATCAGAAGAGAGTCTGATTCACCCCATCGCTCCATCTTTTAAGGAACTCACTGGAAGATGGCAGTGGGCAACCCGATTAATTCTTGTACCCTCAGACAAGTCCTCCTCTGCAATCTGAAGCATTGTTCGCTCGCTGACACCCAACACCGACGCCGCTTTCTTCAACGATTACCCAGGAGCCCCCAGAATCAACACCCGAGCCTTTTTCACGACTGCCGCATTTCTTGAGATACGCGTTCCCGCGAATGGGGTTTCCTTGCCGGGTTTGCGGGACCTTTCTCAGCCTCTTCAGAAGCATTGTACCTGACCACAACATCGTAAACGGCTGATTTAGAGTACCCGAAGAATGGAATTATTTCAGCCGGTAAACGCCCACTGCGAATACTTTCGATAATTGCAGCTCTTCGGATGTACTCTCCTCACTTGTGTGCGACATCGAGACCATTCTGAGGTAGTGACTGTGCATTAGAGGCTTCTGACTTTCAAGGACGCAAATCACCACCTCTTGCGGAACTACGGTATGGCGGGAAATTCGAATCTAAATTTGTCCGAATTTAAGCGCCGCACCTTGTAGTTGTTTGGCAGGATGTGAGAGAATCACGATACGATGCTGCGATGCTGGTGTTTATGGGTAAGCTCTACCTCTCTCCCTCTCTCTCTACCTGCCGTTCGTGGAACTGAGTAATTCGATGAATGCAAATATATCAGGGATACGGTATTCCAATCTCACATAGCGTGGCTTATATAATCAGTTAACCTTCGAGTTTCCACGCTGCCGCCCAGTGCAGATAGGAAAGCACTTCAGTTGCCAAGCAGCGTTGTGGAAAGTTCAGACTTGTTATGGGACTTCGTAGATGTCATCGCTATACGGTTACATGGACGGCGAAAGGACGGCGTTACTTAATCCTTTTGGGATGCGCCACGCATTCTACTTCTACGGGTTGTCGTGGAGGCGAGTTGAATGCGTATTTGGCCATACAACGACTTGCGGTGGCCAGCCGATGAACAAGTCAGTGCTTCACCCTTCCCAGACAAGTCCGATACCAATTCACCAATACCGGAGTAAAGGAAGGCCAGGTTGGCCTGTGCGGGAAATCCGAACCAGGAACCTGGTATCGGGTGCAGGCAATAGCCGGTACCTCCTCCGACTGCGCTCCACGCACCCTTCGGTTATATGAGGATTTCTAAACATTCCAGCTTGACGTCCTTACGGAGAACCTGAAAGGGGTGTAAATTCTACTTTTATTTACACGTATGCTTAAAAATAACATAGTAAGAAGAAAATAATGTGGGCAATTGCAGAAGCAGGCATGCTAATGAGTCGTGAGCTAAATTTCTTAAAATTCAACAAAGGAACTTGGATGGTCACTTTCGGAATGCTCAGCGCATTCTGCTTTTACGGAATGTCGTACAGGCAGTTTGAATGCGAATTTTGCATATACACAGTCACCACGTCGAATTCGACACTATTCCAATGAATTTGGACACTTTTAAAATGAAATTGGACACTTTTTGAATCAAGCTGGGCATTTTTCGAATCAAGTTGGACTCTGTTCCAAGCTAGCTTTAAACGTTTAAAATCAAAGTGAACTATACAAAATCGAAATGATCTGGATAAATTACAGGATTTCAAGATGGTTAGAATAATTTTTCGTTCAAGGAAAGTTTGGTATAACTTTCTCTGATTTTTTTTGTTCAGGTACCCGAATGATTATAGTAATTTCATAATTTTTTGTTTTTTAAGAAAGATAGTAAATTAAAATTTGCTTTTAACGCAACAACGCAGCCATCTTCAACAAGGCGCAACAAGGCTGAAAATGTAGAGAGTTTTAATTCTGCGTTGAAATTACTTCACAACAATTAAAAATAAGTTCCTTACCCCTTAAAGAGAGTTCCCCTTAAAGAAACAGATTTTGGTGCGTTAACGGCTTTCAAAGTAATTTGGCACTGCGAAGAATTCATTTTTAAAGATTAGAGAAACGGGTATTCGTGGTGGCGATGTCCGTTCCTCCACGTGGTGCCACTGGAAACTGTTCGCTCTGCGAGCTAAGCCGATCACGGACATTCGATTGCAGGCGACAGGCCCTTGTGACAGGCCGGCCTACGAAGACCCATGTCACATCACATGGTTGATGACGCTTAAGAGATTTCGAGATAGTGCTACGGCGTCCGCGGGAGCCGACGCGCACTCGCAAAGCCCGGCGAGTGTGGAAAGTATGCGAGGGTCCCTGATGCGAGGACGGCATCGGGGGGCAACTGAGTTAGTCCGAAAGTCCCGTAACGTAAGCAGGACCCGCGTGGCTACGCTGAATGTGGGTACGTTGACGGGCCGCTCGTGCGAGTTGGTTGAAGCACTGGAGCATAGAAGAGTTGATTTCTGTGCGGTGCAGGAGACGAGGTGGTCCTGCCGCAAGTCAAGGGACATAGGACGTGGCTTCAAGGCCGTTCTATGTGGAAGTCCCAGGACCACCAGTGGTGTCGGAATAATCGTCTCCGAACGATTTCGTGACTCGATTGTAAGCGTCGAGCGCTTTGACGATCGATTGATGAAGATCGTTGTCGCCGCGAAGGAGCGACTCTATCACTTCTTCTCTGCGTATGCTCC
The DNA here is from genome assembly GCA_947359475.1 of Heligmosomoides polygyrus bakeri. Classification (NCBI taxonomy): domain Eukaryota; kingdom Metazoa; phylum Nematoda; class Chromadorea; order Rhabditida; family Heligmosomidae; genus Heligmosomoides; species Heligmosomoides polygyrus. The sequence goes on from OX375870.1 coordinate 87,906,733, forward strand.
GCAGACTGGCTGCTCGGATCAAGCCAAGGAAGAGTTTTGGAGCCTGCTTGATGAGAAGACAGCAGAGGTACCGTCGAAAGATGTCATCATAGTCGCTGGTGACCTCAACGGGCACGTCGGCGCGACGAAAGACGGGTACGGCTGTCATGGAGGGTTCGGATACGGGTCGCGTAACGCAGATGGTGAGCGTATCCTTGAATATGCGGATTCGCACAACCTCACCATAGTGAACACCGTATTTCGCAAACGCGATTCCCACCTCATCTCGTTCTATAGTGGGAACACCAGGACTCAGATAGACTTTGTCCTTGTGAAGGATCGAGACCGAAGTCTTGTTACAGACGCGAAGGTCGTGCCGTATGAGACGGTCGCCCCACAGCATCGACCGCTGATCTGTACTTTAAAGATCGCCCCTCCGAGGCTGAAGCAGGTCGAGCGATGCGGTGCACCAAGAATCAAGTGGTGGCGAATGAAAGAGAAGGAAGCAGCTGTGATTTCTCGCGTGCGGTTACCGACAGTGACAACTGTCGACGAAACTTGGGAGAAGGCCACCGACGCGATTCGTCACGCTGCACGGTCGGAGCTCGGCATCACGAAGCCTGGACGACGGAAGGTCGACAAGCAGGCCTGGCTGTGGACAGATGACGTGAAAGCCAAAGTTCGAGAGAAGAAGACGCTATATCACGTGTTTCTCGACGAAAAGACAGCCGATAACTGGCGGAAGTACCAAGAAGCGAAGAAAGCTGCAAAGAAGGCAGTGGCTGTTGCTAAAGCCACTCATTATGGAGATGTCAACGAGAAGCTCGAGTCGCGCGATGGTGAGCGGTATCTGTACCGACTCGCAAAGAACCGCCATCGCCAGACCGAGGACATCGAGAAGTTCTTCGGCATCAATGATGAGAACGGCCATCTTCTTATGGACCGCAAGAAGGCATTGAAGCGATGGCGTGATTACTTTGAGGGAATCTCTACAGTAGAATTTCCTCATCCAGCCATCCCCTCAACGGCTCCAACCCACGGCCCCGTTCAGAAGATCACCGTGGAGGAGATTGAAGCGGCTTTGAAGAAGATGAGGCCAGGCAAAGCGACTGGGCCCGACGACGTTGCAGCAGAACTGTGGAAGTCGAAGTTTTGGTACCCTGCTGAGTGGTTGGCGAAGTTCTTTAATCAGGTTGTGGCAGAGAAGAAAGTGCCTGAGTGTTGGCGCCAAAGTACGACGATTCCGATTTGGAAGAACAAGGGCAGTCCTGCAGACTGCTCCAATTACCGTCCGATTCGCTTGCTTTCGCACAGCATGAAGATCTTTGAGCGAATTATCGACGGACGAATTCGTGACATCGTCCAGCTGTCCAGCAATCAGTGCGGCTTCGTGGCTGGCTGTGGCACCATTGATGCCATTCACGCCGCCCGCCTCCTGATAGAGAAGCATCGCGAGAAACAGAAGTCGGTGCATATCGCCTTCCTCGACTTAGAGAAGGCCTTTGACCGCGTACCGCGTGAAGTGATATGGTACGCCTTGCGACATCATGGAGTTCCTGAAGAGCTCATAGAGTGGGTGCGAATTCTCTACTCTTGTCCAAAGAGCAAGGGTGTGCGTAATTACGATTTACGATTTACGATTTTACGATTTACGGCGATTTCTGGCAAATTTTTTACGATTTACGATTTACGACATTTTGGGTCGTAAATCGTAAATTTTCGTAAATGTGATCTTTGATGAACAACCAACTGGTGACCAAATTTATGAGGAGTGGGTTATAAAGATGTGCCTACTCTAATGGTCCCCTCTCATTAGGTTGGTGCATAAGTTCTCGGACATTTGGGGCATGAAATATTAATTATCACAACATACGAACAACAATATCAAATCATTTGACGTAACCACCCTTTACATCAATTGTCTTTCGCCAGCGTGCTGGTAAGTCATGGATGCCTTTTCTCCAAAACGTGGCCGGTTGTGATTCGAAAAATGTGAGCAGTGCCTCCTTGACATCCTCTCGGTTCCTAAATTGCTGGCCGTCCAAATAACATTGAAGGCTTGAAAACAAATGATAATCAGAAGGAGCGAGATCTGATGAGTAAGGTGGATGTGGAAGAGCGGTCCACCCATAGTCCGCCAACTCAGCCGCCGTCGCTCTAGCAATATGCGGCCTAGCGTTGTCGTGTTGAAAATACACCTTCTCATCCCCGGTGACAAGGTTGTCCAGCCATCCGTGGGTACGTCTGAGGGTAAGGAGAGACAGAGCGACATCGGCTCTCCATGTCATGTTGTGTCAAGTCGTGAGGTACCCAGCGACCCAATTTTTGCACCTTGCCAATCGACTTCAATCCTCGAACGACTGTTGAGTGACTAACACCAAGAGTGCTTGATAGTTCGCGAGTGGTTTGGTATGGGTCCGCTTCCACTCTACTTCGGAGGCCATCCAAATCCAGTGTCATCGGGGCCCTTCTCGTTCATTACCTCCAACGGAGAATTCACCAACTGCAAAATTCGGTAACCACTGGTACACAGTACTTCGAGCAGGAGCACTCTCGTTGTAAACATCCACCAGGCGACGATACGATTCGTTGGCGTTGAGGCCAGATTGATATCGTCGTGTGCACTGGCTTCTCGAATCCGACTTTTTTCTTCGCTTAACTAACTTTCCCATTTCACTGACATTGTAAGGCTCCCGCTTGGAACCGGACAGGTTTAAGAGGAGAAACAAGTGCAATACAATAGAAAACAGGTGCTCCGCCACGTCAATCGCCGTGCCTCGCGCGATGTTGTAGTATCACTAAGCTGAGGAGAATCAGATCAAGCTAGCTGTTCTGCGTATCCAGCCCTCTTTCCTTTCTAGCAGTACAAAAGACACTATTCGAATACTCTAGCGCCAGGTTGACTACGAACACCTTCACTTCTCGTCCTCAAACGGTCAACCTCAGGCAAAAATCGACATTTTAGATAGATCTGATCGATTTTGGTCGCACGACGAAACGACTTTTTGTCAGAACCGAGGATTCCCACCGCTTCTAACGCTACGTTGAACTGAATTTTTTCCATGTGGGACCGCTACATCAGTGTCCCCCATTACTTGCCCCCTTTACAGGAACTCACCCCCCCCCCCACCTCCCCATGTACTGGTACAACAGTACTGGCATCCCCTGACTGGACCTGGTTTCCCATTGCTGGTACTGATCGATGATTTGATCAATATCGATTGATGGTGATCGAACCTTTTAAAACGAACTTCAGATTCGTGTTCAGTGACCTCGATTACTCCCAGGGCTGAAGTTCCCATGACACGCAGAAGTCGTCTGTATATTTCTCGCTATTTTCACGGTCCATAATTCTGTCCCCCCGCCCCCTATTTTACGACTAATTTATGAGTCATCGGTTAGCGGATTATTATATACAAGTGCTCCGACACGCCTAAGGCCTCGTGCATACTTCCCGTCGCCGCGATGGAATCGCAGCGATGAGTTTTGCAGAGCGACGCGAAAGAATTTGAATTTCTCTGTGCTCGACGCATCGCCCATCGCTCTGCAATGGGGCGCGACGGCGATCCGTCCAGGACCAAACGCTAAACACCGCGCGCGGCGCGAAAAAGTATGCCATGCCCGCGATGGGCGCGGGAAGCCATCGCGCATGCCGACCGTTACTGTTGCGGCGGCCGCGGCGAGGTTTCCTTTGACTATTCGACCGCGTGCGGCGGAATGGTCATGAACTGAGCGCCGCGATGGCATCGCGGCGATGGAAGTATGCCCCCGGCCTAACGGCGTGTCTCGCACTTGCGCGCGACTTTGCAACATCACTGGCCTAGGGAATTTTTTTGTAAAACTTGAAATACGCTAACATCTAGGATTTGCTGCGTACTTTGTTGGCATCAAGCCGTTCACCACTTCCGTACGTTCATCATAGGCACCCTCTCCGGACCGTCCAGTATATATTGGATCCGAATGAATCATTTTCGGATATCCGATTCGAGTAATTCAAAAATCCAAGGTCCGCGAAATTGCCCGTATCCGAATAATTCAAAAAACCGGAGTCCCCGAAATTGTCATTATCCAAATTGTGCAAAAATCCGGGGTCCATCAAAATAGCGTTATCCGAATCATTCATTAATCCGGAGATTTGGTCGAATTCAATGTATTTACTGAAAATCATTTTCGGATATCCGATTCCGATAACCCGATCCGATTCATCCAAAAATCCGGGTATGCAAAGTCGCCGTTATCCGAATCATCCAAAAACCTGGAGTCCGCCAAAATAGCGTTATCCGAATCATCCAATTATCCGAAGATTTTCGATCGGATCCTTTGTATACCGTCCAGTAACGCCATTGGTTTGTGCTGCGCAGTACTTCTGCCCTCAGGTTGCTCTTCCGCAACCGTTCTCATTCTAAACAGCTTGGGTCACCTTATGTCGTTGACACTCTTCCAAATCCGGGCACCAGGTTCCCCTAACTCGTTTCTTCTTACTTGATCTAACTGCTGGCCCGCCTTTACTGGTCTTCCCCTCCCCCCCCCCCCCTAGTCCCATCTCCTGGCCCACTTCCTTGTTTTCCGAGTTGCCGCTCGTCACACGACGTCGATATCACCTCTTCTGGCTCCAGACGGTTGTGGTGCGACGAAGGGGACCTGTCTTCTGGGTCCAGGTGCTCAGAAAGGCTCGCAGTTGCCGCTGTGTAGAGCATGAGGAGGCTGCGCTTCCTCTGCTGCAACAATATCCCATGTTGAACAGCAAACATTGCCCGCCGAGGTGCGGGTAAAGTTTTCCGTTCAACATGGGATAATGCTGAGTTCTGCATGCGGCCGGCGACGACGATGTGACCTCTGCTTCCTTTCTTTTCGATCTTCTGACTCCAGACGGTTGTTGTGTGACGTAGGTGAACTGTCTTCTGGGTCCAGGCGCTCAGAAAGGCTCGCAGTTGCCGCTGTGTAGAGCAGGGGCCGGATTGATCAAAGTTACTGCAGTAACTTTAACGGAGAATTCTAAGCAAAAAGCTCAGATAACATGGCTTGTCAAGCGATATGGTGAGCGATAAGCCACGTTATCTGAGCTTTTCGTTTACAATTCTCCGTTAAAGTTACTGCAGTAACTTTAATGAATCCGGCCCCAGGAGGAGGCTGCGCTTCCTCTGCTGCAGCAGCATCTCATGCTCATTTCTGAATGCGATCCATCGTCGTAGGACAACGGTGTCTCCTCTTCTGACTCCAGAAGGTTGTGGTGTGACGAAGGGAACCCGTCTTCTGGATTCAGGCACTCAGAAACGCGCGCAGATGCCGTTGTATCAAGCAGGAGGAGGCTACGCGTCCTCTGCTGTAAAAACATCCCATGTTGAACGGCAGACGTTGACCGCGCGAGGTACGCGGAGGCGTCGCAAGGGGTTCCATGAGATTGCGGGTGGTTCAACGAGGCGTAGATCAGCTAGGTTTCTAACCTGAGTGGGATACGCTTCATCATATACAGGGCGGGGAGCTAACTCAATTATATAGTGGTAGATAGTATGATACGCTAATGTCTAGAAGGTAGGGGAGGCTGGGGTCCTCCGTTACTGGTCCAGAGCTAGCAAGGCGCATCGCATTCCTACTGGCAAAGGTTGTTCCATTCCAGCCCATAGAAAGCCATTGGAGGTAGTTTCTTAGAGAAAGAGATGGAGCATTCTTTGATCCGCGCCCTGTTTGGTAATAACGTCAATTTGCTTATAATACATTCATGTAAATCCCATCGAATAGAATTGACGCAAATCCATGATCGAACATCATTCGTGATTGCAAGCGGGGTCTAGAGGGTTGCTACACTTATGTTGAAAGGATAAACCACTAATGTTTCGTTATATGTCGCGAGAACGGGAAGCATTGTGAGATGGGAACTCCTCATCGAATCAGACCGCATTGAATGGGCATGTCATTCAGAGAAGGCGTGTATGTACAGTTGGAACCCTGATCAGCTGGCATGTGTTCGGTCTGTGCTCTGGTTATTATTGGCTGGCGCGCCACCACCTACCAATACATACTGCTCATCTTCGCGACATATATCAATGGTTCTATCGGTTTGCGTTGTGCCTGATGAGCAAATTGATATAAAAGGTGCAGTAAAATCGAGCGCGTGGCATTTTTAGAAAAGGTCGAACTGGTTTTGACAGTCTTGGTCTCCAATCTCGGTGATGTGATGGAGTTTATCGTATTCACCCTATCTAATCCGCTTACGATGCTGTAGGCTCTCGGAGAGCAAACGTTCGCTACAGAGCTGGTGAAGGATAGCCCGTGCAAGTGCTGGGAGTTATTAAATGGTAGATCAATATTATCCCTTTCACGACATTGTCCGACGATGTCGTCGGACACCATCACAAAAATAGTTCATGGAAAATTATCACACATTCTATAGAACAATTTTAATCAATGAGTCCGCTAATAGCTACAGTCAAGATGGTCCATGGAAAACCTCATTTGTTACTGTTTCTTCATACCTAACGAATCAGTAACAGAAATAAAATGATAGATGTAATCAGCGCGAGGGAAAAATGCGCGCTATCCCACGCGGCAGGCACCTGAAAACCTCCTGGCGCGTGTCGCGAAAGCGTTATGAAGTTTTCGAAAACTTACAAGTGCAGGAGCAGGAAACGGCGCAATAGTCAGTGGTGAAACTTTTTTTAAATTTTTAGTTTTGAAAGCGATTTTTCTGCTGTTGTTTCCGCTAAATCCTAGATTTATATTCAAGCTAAAGCGTTGGTAGTAAGTTAGGAATTTAATGACTCGATGCAAGCTTTTTGTTGGAATGCCATAGGCTTGAGTAATGTTTTTGAATCTACAGTTTTTTCGACTTTCCTGAAAGCTGTAAAGCTTGGTTCGGACCATGTTTTACTATCAGGAAGCCGTGAGAAGAGAAACACTTTGGTAAGAAAACTGTTAAGATTAAGCTGAAAACTGAAACTAACACGATGATTAAATAAATATTGAATCACATCTGATTAACATTAGCAGAAAAAGCCTCTGGAAATTTAGTTGTACTGCACTACAGTTCAGGTGACGCTTACGATTTACGGTTTACGATTTACGATTTACGAAATTCCAAATTTCATTTACGCACACCCCTGCCAAAGAGTCGAGTTCAAGCTGCAGCTGGAACCTCGATGGAGTTTCCCATCTCTGTCGGGGTACATCAGGGTTCTGCGCTTTCCCCACTCCTCTTTGTTGTCGTCATGGATGCCATCACTCGAGATCTTCAGAACCCCGTCCCTTGGACGTTGCTTTATGCTGATGACGTAATGCTCGCTAGCGAAGACAAAGATGAACTCGAGCGAGAGGTGCAAGCTTGGTGTGATCGCTTGGAGCGGTTTGGACTCAAATTGAACGTGAAGAAGACCGAATATCTAACGACGGACGTTACTGAGTCCAGCTCCATCAAGGTTAACGGCATCGAGCTCCCACGCACTTCGGTCTTTAAGTACCTGGGATCAGCAGTCACGTCTGACGGCAAACTGATGATTGAAGTGAATTCACGCGTGAGTGCAGCTTGGTCCAAGTGGCGCTCGTTGACTGGGGTGCTCTGCGATAGGAAGATACCGGAGCGCTTGAAGTCGAAGATATACAGAGCAGTCGTCCGGCCAGTAGCGATGTACGGCGCTGAGTGTTGGCCTGCGACCAGGGAAGTTGAAACGGAGAGAGCGTCATGGAGACGAAGATGCTGCGCTGGACGGCTGGGGTCACGCGCATGGACCGCATTCGAAACGATGCTATTCGGCAGAAGTTCGGTGTCGCGCCGATAGCCGACAAGATGCGCGAAGCTCGCTTGCGATGGTACGGCCACGTTCTGCGTGGAAAGGAAGACAGCGTCCGCAAGATAGGCCTCAACTTCGAGGTAATTGGAAAGCGGCCTAGAGGGCGCCCGAAGCAGCGCTGGGCTGATACGTTACATGCGAACTTGAAGATTACTGGTGTTTACCCTGATCTAGCGCTGGATCGGGAAAGGTGGCGTCATAACACCAGAATAGCGGACCCCGCTACGATGCGGGACAAACGCTGAAGAAGAAGAAGAAGAAGAAGAAGAAGAAGAAGAAGAAGAAGAGAAACGGGTATTCGTAACCAATGAACGTACCTAAAGTACTTTACTGAAGTTGTTTTGAACTTGTAGCCTCAAGCCGTTGTACGCTACAGCTGTTCTGAAATTCTAAACTTTTGTCCTCAAGTGCGAAAATTACTGAATATCGCTCCCACTGCACTACTTGCCTTACGATGTCCTCATCTTTGTTTTGGTTTTAGGCTGAGAAAAAATAACTAAAAAACTCTAAAAAACTAATATAAGAGGATAAAGGTTGACATTAATTAATCCTCATTTGGGGTGCGCCACGCATTCGAGATCCAGCTAATATCGTGGAGACAATTTGAATATTTGACCTACACAATGACTTGTAATGGCCAGCTGATGAGAAAGCCATCAGTCGATCCTTAAACAGGCTTTCAGTGTAATGTGCAGTTGCTCGTCAATATCCAAATGAGGATACAGGGGACTTCTTCAGGCATAATTTTCAAGTCGTACAGAACTAAGCAGAAAATCTTTCATCAGCCATCCCGTAGATAACAACGATAAAGATGGACGTTGCCGAATGCAGAATGCGTGGCGCCTCCCGCAGAGGGATTCGCTAATGCCGTTTTTTATCCATATCCTTTATGTTTATAGTCTGTTCCTGATAGAGTAGCAGATTTTTTCAGTGTTGAGATAGAGGTCACTATATCTATGTAATGTGCCTTTCATAAAACTCAGTTGCCCTGGGTGGATGAAGATTTTTAAAAGCTTTCGAAATTTTTTTTTGAAACTTCAATATTTTCTATACCTGTTAGGCTCTTCAAGGAAACTTTTCTTCGGGTACCATTAACGTTATAATAACCTTGATTCTACTGCTTTATATTTTGCTCTGACTAGTTCTGTTAGCATAATAGCGTTTTGCACCACATTTGATTTCAGAAGAACAAAATCTGGCGCATTACTCCTAAAATTTACCTTCCGTTTCCGAAATGAGAGCGAAGCTGAACAGATATGAAGAACAGCTCGGGCGCGTGGTAGTACAGTAGGAATAGGTGGCGGCTGTCGCGTGCATCCGTTTCAGGTTCTTCGTTCGGATTTCTCGCCTAGGTCCCATCAGGTCTACCATCCCTTCTGGGTCGGTGAATTGGTACCAGACTTGTCTGGGAAGGATAAAGCACCAACTTGTTCATCGGTTCGTCACCGCAAGTCGTTGTATAGGCCAAATACGCATTCATATTACGCGTTCGATATCCGAGAAGTAGCAGAATGCGTGGCTCATCCCGCAAAGGACTAACGCCGACCTTTACCATATCCTTCATGTTCGAACTGTTTTTTTTTTGTTGATAAGTCAGCATATTTATTCAGTGTAGAGATAGAGGCCACGATATCGAACTGCATTTTTTTATAACATAGCTGCACCGTTTGGACAAGAGTTTTTCAATTTTGCTTACGAAAATTTTTGAAACTTTAATATTTTCATGCGTGTTGGATTTCCTAAGAAAGCTTCTTTTTCGAGTAGCATTAACATTATAATTTCCTTGATTGTACTGCTTCGAACAGCTGAAATGCGGACATGTAGATGATGTCGAGGGTTCTACGAAAACTGTTATGTAATCCTAGGATATCTTGTGCTCTGACTAGTTCTGCTAGCAAAATAGCATGTGATTTCAGAAGAAAAAATCTTGCATTACTCCTTAGATTTAGTGCCGTTTTCGAAGGGAGATCGAAGCACACTAATTCTCGGCTCTACGAAAACCTGTCTGTCCGCTCTCTGGGCAAGTTATACATATTTGGTAATTTTTTTCAACAAAAAAAAGAATCAAACGCTATCTCCCTACTTATTTTAAGTTGTTGTTGTTAGAATATGTTGTGCCAAACGAGGTTTTTAGGTGGATGGCTTTTTTCGGAAGGGATGTTTGGTCGTCTTCAGAGGGCTAAACAGCGTTACTATATGCCAAGTTTGGCTGAATTTTTACAACATATTGTTTTGAGCGAACTATATGTAGGTGTATATTTAGTTACTCCGAAAGCTTAGAGCCGAACTAAATTGTGCTCCACTTAACGACAGCAAACGTCTGTTGAGGCTGAGATTTGGAGAAGAGTTGGGACGTTTTGATGGAACGACTTTTATCAAAGATTGATTGAAACAGGCTCATAGCCGTCTTTTCAGTCGTTTTTTCCATCATGAACATGAGGTAGGGCTCCGTGATAGATGGATGGCAGACAAGGACAACATTGCAGTGCGCTCCGATTCCACAGTGTAAAACTGATGCAGATATGAAAGTATGCGGCTCGTATGTATTAGGTTGGCAACTAATTTCGTGGACTCTCAAGCGCCTTCAACAAAAGTGTTCATAAACAAATAGCAAATAACAGTTTTTAATCAAAGTAAGATCTATTGGAACGCGGGACTGCTTCCCATTTATCAGCTACCTGGCCCATCCCACAGCTGTAGAATTCTTGTGCTTTTGAAGCCAAGAAACCTTGGAGGTGTATTTTGACATGGTCCACATTAATAAATCGTCCTCCAGCCAAGAAGTGCTGCAGCGAGCTATGAATTTGCTAGTCATTTGGCGCACAGCCAGTGCTGTAATGGTGGGTGAGTTAGACGCTCCCAGCTAAGGTCTTCGACTTTTTGAAGCTCCCGATTCGTGACGTGTGATCTGGCGTTATCTTGCTGATAGATAATTTCGCTCCTGAAAATCTGTCTGAACCGATTCCCGCAGAGTTCAGCCTGCGCGCTGCCAGGTTGAGAAGAGTAGATTACAGCATTAATGCTGGAACCGTTCTTGACGAGCTCCCAGAAGTTATTACCTTCTTGACACCACCAAACGGAGGGAACGTAGCGAACCGGACGCCTCAAAAAATAGAAGACCTTGACTGGGAGCGTCAAACTCATCCACCTTACAGCCCAGACCTTGCTTCGAGTGACTACCACATTTTTAGTTTGGTGCAGTACTTCTTGGTTGGAAGACGATTTAATAATGTGGACCGGGTCAAAATGCACCTCCAAAGATTCTTGGCCTTAAAAGCAGAATAATTCTATGGCCGTGGGGTAGACCAGCTACCTGATATATGGAAAGCACTTCTGCGTTCCGAGGGATCTTATTTTAATTAGAGATTGTCATTAGTTATTTGTTAATAAAAACTTTTGCTGAAGATTCTTGAGAGTCCACGAAATTAGTTGCCAACCTAATATTTTAGGTTAATGGCTGGAATTGATGTCTATAGCTGATAGTGATATGCTGATGTAATGTTCCCGGAGAGACAACTTCTCCTCGAAACAATTGATAGACTTGATGCATGCTTTCAGACTTATTATCGCTTATTTATTTTATTTATTATTGATTAATCACTACACATTAGTGCAAATTGCAAAGCAATTAGGAATCTCAACAGTCATAGAATCAAATGCACGATAAAGAGTGGAATGCAGTTTATTTGGGAGCCGTGCTGTAGTTCATAACTTCCGTCTCCTATAGAGAATTTAGAAGTTGCTTCAGTTAAGACATTTATTTTTGATGAAGAAATGGATTGCGTGCTGCACTTTCAGACTTATCTTAAAACCTTACACTTCTCTTAAAGTTTCACATTTAATTTCAGACTGTTAAGGTTGCTACGTAAGACGAAGAATAGCTAAATTCCTCATAGGTACATGAGATTCATGCTCCGCGATGGGAGTGACGGGAGCTACGGCAGCGATGGGGGAGCGACAGAGAAAAGCATACGCATTGATTGATGCCGTTCGATCGCCCGGAAAAAATCGATACGTATGTTTTGCCCTGTCGCTTCCATCGCTACAGTCACTCCAGTCGCGGAGAATGAAGAGGCCCTTGGGGCCCACGACAGCGACAGGCGCAGAAAATCGTGCACCTTTTAGAGGATCCTAGGCAATTCGTCCTTATCCCAGCAGTCATATAAATGCCGGTAGGTGCTGGAAGAATGCTCAGCGCGATCTAAACATCTAACAAAACAAAGATTTTCTCTTTTTTTTGCTTTTGAAAATAAGATAGACAGACGTACGATCTCTGATGCGTCGTCTGGGTTTGACTGAGGGCCCGTTTATGGGGTTTTGTATAGGCCAAATACGCATTCAAATTGCCATTCGATGTCCCGTAGAAGTAGCAGAATGCGTGGCTCATCCCGCAAAGGACTAACGCCGACCTTTACCCATATCCTTCATGTTCGAACTGTTTTTCTGATAAGTCAGCATTTTTATTTAGTGTTGAGATGGAGACCACGATATAGCCATTTTTATTCAGTGTTGAGATGGAGGCCACGTATTGTGGCCATATTGATCGAGCGACGCGATCGATCAATTTGGCCGCTAAACATGCCATCGCGTCGCTCGGCGTCTGAAAAAATAAACGGGGCCTGAAGGGTGTGTTTAAGAGTGTTCTTAAGTGCAGGGATTGCTCAATATTGGCTCAATAAATTCTTGTCTTAGATCACAATAGATGCGAAGACAATATAAGTTCGTTAGGACTATGCTATGTATACGACTGCTCCCTTGTTGCGCTTTAAAGCAAGATTTAAACTATAGTCTTTTCAATAAACAAAAATCTTATCCAATTATGTAATATTGGCATAAAAATTTCAAAAGAAGCTGCAGCAAATTTTCTCTCAACGAAAAATTATTCTAACCATCTTGGGAATCCGTAGTTTATCCGGTAAGATGGTCACTTCGATTTTTATGATTCCGCCACGTTATGTATGTTTTCCGCAACTGCTTTTAACCGCGCTATCGGTATAATGGCAGAGATGCCACATCCATCATCCGATCGTGTTCAACTGCACACCTAGGTCGACGAACACCCCTCTTCTCTCACCTGCAGCATGTGATGTCAAGCTTCCGGGAATCGAAGAAGAGCAGTCTTCAGCTCCGAGAGCCTATCGCAAAATGCAGCGCATTGAGCGCATTCCATTTCCACGTCAAAATGAAGATTTTTCGAAGGAAACTGGTCGACCAGATCGAACCGTCTTCAGATCAAATTGTCGGAGTTTTTCTAAGCCAAAACGAGCGGTCTCTGAAGGTCATAGTACATTTTTGTCTAAGGATCGTACTATATAATAATCCGCTAAGCGATGAGTCACACTATCGATCGGCGATGAGTCATAAAATAGGGTAGATTACGGGACACAAATTAGGGCAAGAAATTAGCGGAAAATGCCCAGACCACTTCTACGCGCCTGGCGACTCAGTAGAGAGCAGAACATGTCGGCGAACGTGCATGGCGAGCCGTAGACGTGCCGAAGACGTCGGCAACCGTGCCTGGGCATTTAGATGATCATCGACGAAAGGCCTTCACAGCAGGGAAGACAATCGATATCGATCGATATTATCGATTTTTTGCGGATGTCGTTCAGCTGGTAACTAAATATGAATTTCCTTCACAAATTACCATTCGCCTATAATTTAATTAACGTTTAAGTTGGGTGAACTTAAAGTAAAGTTTAAATTTGAATAGAAGCTCATTCGAAACAAGTTACTAAGATTTCATTATGATTTCATTAAAGCATTTCTAGATGATTTATCTTTGATTTATTAAAAATTTAGAAAAATTAGAATTAGATGATTTATCTAGAATCGTTGTGATTTCATTAAAACAATTCTAGATGAACATTGTAATTTTTAAAAACCTAATCAATTCTGCTTTAAAAAATTAAAAATTAAAAAATTAAATCAATTCTAGATGAACATTGTAAGTAAAAAATAAGAAATTGTAAATTAAAAAATAAATTAAATTAAATAAAAAATAAAAAATTGTAAATAAAAAAATCCAGATGAACATTGTAAATTAAAAATTAACATTCTAAAGTATGAATATTAGTATGTCTTGTGAAAAAAGTGAAATCATTTTTTCATGAAATCGATTTATCTCATTTTAGCGAAATAAAAAAATCTATCGAAGTAAAGAGTGAAAAAATAAAAAATTTAAAAAATTGAATCATATCCAGATGAACATTGTAAATCAAAAATCAAAAATTGTTAATTTAAAAAAATAAAATGAAAAATAAAAAATAAAAATGTAAATTAAAAATCCAGATGAACATTGTAAATTAAAAGTTAACATTGTAAAGTATGAATATTAGTATATTTTAAGTGAAATCGTTTTTCCATGAAATCGATTTATCTCCTTTTAGCGAAATAAAAAATCTATCGAAGTAAAGAATCACAAAGGAAACATTCTGCAACGCCCTCAAAAGTGAAGAAGGCAAATAAATATTGGCTTCAAAAGTGCCCAAGGTGGGTGAAAATGGTATGTGTAAGATATAACACCAAGTTAATCTGATATCTTGGTTAAGAAAACCTTGGTTTACGGCTTCACTATCCCTCTTGTAAACCACTTGTGTCTGGAAATGTTGTTGTTGCTAGCCTGTGCCCTTTTTAAAGCTCCACTACATGCATTTAGAGGATATTCGGTACCAGCGGCTAGAAATTGTATTGAATTTGAATTTTTTTCAATTACTGAATTGATGTATTCAGTTCAACAACAATACAGCTCGATTACGATGTTGTGCACAAGGCTTGGATAAACGCGCTTAATGGCTTCCGATGCTTCCGATGGCTGCGCCTGAATAGTAAAGTCAGATTTTGATTGCTAGCGAGCGCGTCTAATTATCAGGTGAACAATAATGCATAATGGCAAGAATCGTGTGAAATTCCGTGCATTCCGTCGAAAAGGGGAGCATAGCCAGCCAGCATACAATTCATATTGATGGGGTCACACTTATGTACATTTTAGGGAGGTTAATATTAGGTTGTCCCATAAGTCCCCGCCGTTTTTTTTCAACGATTCTTTGCGGATTCCGCCGGCGGTCTCTTGCATAGAGCTATACAGGGTTCGAAAGAGAATGATTTGCTCTATCAGATCATATATTGCACTTCTTTTTCCGTCCTGAATTTTGTCAATTTTTAGGTCGTTGAAGTGAAAAGTGAAAAAGTGAAAAAGTAGCCATTTGCGCACTTGTTCTCTCCGCTTAGGTTTGGAATTTTTTGCGCAGTTTTTTATAGCTTTTGGAAGACAATTATCTGCAGGAATCTACAGGAATACGTGTTGGTGCTATTTGCTCATTCGTTCTTTATTGATTTTTAGGTCATCGAATTGAGGTGTCGGACTTTTCCGTCCTAAATTTTACCGAAACTCCTGCTCTGTGGTAGGATTTTTTTGCTCAGCGTTATATGTTGTTCGAAAGAGAATGGCTTGCTCTATGAGAATTTGTGTCGTGATTATTGGCTCATGCTGATTTCTGTCGAATGATGACAGACCAGCAGGCCGACAGCAATCGTCACTCGCTGGTTACTGATGCTCATTCATCACACGGACCTATTCAACGATTTTTGCGCAGAATTGTAACTGGCGATGAAAAATAGTGTATGAGCGGTCAACCAGGGTTCTAGTGCCTTAGTCGCACTAGAACCCTGGTTGAAGGCAAAGAGAAGGAGGTGTCAAAAGTGTCCATCCTTGTCGACCTGGCATGCTCCATTTTGATGACCTAAAAATTAGCGAAAATTTAAATGGCCGAAGAACAAATCATATGCAGTGGCAGACCAAGACACCCACTTTCAAGTGTCATATAAAACTGAGCAAGACAGAATGAACAAAAACAAGGAGTTGTTTGAGAAGATGATTTTCCTCTTTTTGGCATTTTGTTGATATTCGGAAGAAATCAATAAACGCGACGCGAATTCTTATAGAGCAAGACATTCTCTTTCGAAAGACATATAACACTGAGCATAAAAGTCCTACCACAGAGCAGGAGTTTTGGTAAAAATTCGGGCGGAAAAGTCGGAATTCCCAATTTGGTGACCTAAAAATCAATAAAGGACAAACGAGCAAATAGCACTAACACATATTCTTGTAGTACAGAACATTGTCTTCCAAACGCTATAAAAAACTGTGCAAAAAATTACAAACCTAAGCGGAGAGAACAAGTGCGCAAATGGCTACTTTTTCACTTTTTCACTTTTCACTTCAATGACCTAAAAATTGACAAAGTTCATGATGAAGAAAGAAACGCAATACATGATCTGATAGAGCAGATCATTGTCTTTCGAAAGCTGTGCAGCGCTATGCAAGAGACGCAGGCGAAATCCGCAATGAATCGTTGAAAAAAAACGGCGGGGTCTTATGGGACAACGTAATAATTTTGTAAATTTTTTCCAGCTCTTCTCGATAGAAAAACAAAAGAAATGAGAAAAATATACCAGCCATCTACGTTCTGAAGTGGATGGAATGCTTAAGGAGTACGTATTCAGAAGCAAGCAACTGTGTCAACTCTTTCAGAACGGGCACGATATCAATGCCACAACCGGCGTCTATGTGAACTCAAAGCGACAGTTTCACATCAGCGAGGCAACGGTACTGCCAGTCTTGCTTTCCTTCTGTGACGGTTTCATCAGAATCGATGATTCAGGCTGACGATGCTGGGAGATACTCGTGTATTGCTGAAAACAAGGTGGGCAGTGCGGAGAAGGACCTGGTGGTCTCCATCTTAAGTAAGCTGTTTCTATTTATGGTATTTGAATTCTATACTATTTTACGTCACACTGAACATTTTTCAAACTAATACGATTGTAACGGTTAGTTTTAGATGTAGAAAAATTCTACGAGTTTACTACGAGGTTTTGAGAAAATGCCGGCTCTCGCGTGCATCCCTAAGGCCCCGTTTATACTTCTGACGCCGAGCGATGCGACGCCACGCATTGTGGACATATTGATTGACACACGATCGATTAATTTGGCCATTTTACATGGCGTCGCATCGCTCGGCGTCAGAAGTATAAACAGGGCCTAATCGAGGGTTCTTGGTTCGGTCCCACCTCCCCCCCCCCCCCCCCCCGCCCTCCCCCAGGCCAACCAAGCTTCCTATCCTTCCTGGTCGGTGAATTAATAGCAAACTTATCTAAGATCTAAGATTAATATAACACTGACTTCTGCATTGGCCGGCCACCGCAAGTAATTACATACACCAGATTATCGTTTAAATAGCCTCCACGATGTCCCACAGATGGAGAATGCGTGGCGCATCCCGAACATTATTGGTCAACGCCGACCGTCTTCATTCGTTCTTTTTCTTTGAACATTTGTAATTCACATGTCGCAAAAGTGAATATGGTGTTTGAATTTTCATAGAATTCTTGTTCTTTTAACTACAAAAAATATTGTAAAATATTATTATTATTTTCTAGTGTCCTATGGTAGTAAAACCCGGAAAAGTATGAAATTCTCGCTATAGGGAGAGATTGCGCCATGCATTTGCCTATGTCTAGCTTTCTCTTTGCGTTTTTAAAATCCTTTTCCCTAATAGTTACACACTAATTAACGGGACAACAAAAATGTTTTCGAAAAACACGCATACTTTTGGGTAACCAGCATTTATCCTTTCAAGCAGACGAACAGAATGGCGAGCTGGTGTAGTGCATTGCGCAATTCTTTTCCTCTAGTACACTCAGAATTGCTGCTGATAATTACCCCTGTAGTTAATGAAATTGCAGGCGCTTTAAACGTATATTGCAGCTAAGAACTTTCGGTACATGTCGCGCAGGTCAGCAGCATTGGTAGATGGGAGCACGCAAGCCAATGATAACCAAATAGAGCACAGACCGAACACATTCCAGCCCATCATTGTAACAACTTTACATGCTCTCTCTGAAGGGCATGCCCATTGAATGCAGTCTGATTGATTTAGGCGTTCCCACCTGCCAATGCTGCTCACCTACGCGACATATACCGAACTTTCAAATCAATAACGAGACTTTCTTTGAATCGAAAACTTATTTTCAATTTCTTAGAGGGTGGTTGTTTAGTTTGGAAGACTTTCGCTAGATCTGGAAAATATTTGATTTAGTTTCACTAATGCCCAATTTGAGATGACAGCGACATGAACATTGAAAATCTTCGAACAACGGTGTTATAGATAATATAGTTGTGCTCTCTCAAAAATTTCGGATAGCCGAATATATTCGAATAGCGACAATTCGAAAAACGAATACATTCGAAAATCACGTTTTTGTTTGGAAGTTCGAATACCAATATTCGGTTTCGAATAGAATTATTCGAATTCGAATGTTCGAATATTCATTCGGGCACAACTAGATGTATTGTTTAACTATAGCTACTGTAAGAAGTAATCTGGATGGAATTGCGCCTTGTTACTAGTGAGGCATGATTAATAGGTTTAGCGACATTCTTTGCAACAATATTTACCCGACTAGTCTTTTAGTGGCTGTAACTAAGAGAGCGATTTTGCGAATCATAAACAAGCATGTAGACAGGAACTCGAAGGTACCTAACCCTCGGGAGTAAATTTTCGAGATCTCCTTCTAAGGAGTGGAATTTGTTTCGTTGTTCAAGGTTAAGGTAAATAAAGCTGCTAGTCATAAAAAATAACCGTCGGGATAATGTTTCCACATGGAGCATCCTGATTATCGCTTTTAGTCCTTTAGAGGGGATTCCATCGAAAATCGGTATTGCTAATCGATACAAATTGGGCGATCGATATTGATCACCTCTTTAAAAACTTGCAATAGCCGTGATTTTCGCTGCCTTCCGCTTCAAAAGGACAAATTCCGGAAAAAATCGATAACATCTGTCGATGTGGGTCTCTTCTTAAGAAAGCCCTCCCTTTCGAACAGCCATTTCATTGAGAAGGACAGTTCCAGGAAGAATAGATAATATCGATCGATGTAGATGCCTTTGTGAGAAATGCCCTTCGACCAGTCCTTACGTTCGTTTGATTTTGTTGTCATGTAAGTCCTTGTACTGCTAATAATTCCGCCGTTACGCACAGAATGACCCACAAAGCCAGTCCAAGAGGCGGTTCAGCTATTTCGTATGCAGTGGGATCAGGTTTATTTCCTTCACTGCACTGGACAAAGGAAATACTCAGAACGGTAGAGGCGATAGCAAAAGGCTATGCACTGGTTTGGGCTTGGTCCAGCTTTCAGCCATTGTGGGTGAGCTTGAACTGCTGAGTGTGAGACGGTCTTCAATTTTTCCCACCTATTGAGCAGGACTTTCCAATGAGTTTTGGGCCTAAGTGCCCCAAGGGGCGAGTTATTGGAAGGACGACAAATGTACCAGGCTGTCCAATAATTCCTGTCCGAAAATTTTCAAACTTCTATAATTTTCCTTAGAAGTGTTATATTATCAGGCAAGTGTAAAAACCTTCTAGAAGGTTCTCCAGAGTTCCACGCTAGGCGTATATAAGGCGCAGTCGCCGTGTCTAGCTACCAGTACAAGCTAAAATGGACCAAGGTCGAATTCGTACGTTCGTGTACTACGAGTGTCGTCCGCATCGCAAGGAGTTTCTCGAGGACGTGGTCACTGGGGATGAGAGCTGGGTCCTTTACGACAACGTCGCCCGCTGTGCCGTCTGGATCCCGCGCGGAGAAGAGCCGCCGACGACGCCGAAAGCCGACCTGCACCCGCTGAAGATCATGCTCTGCTGCTGGTGGGACGCCAAGGGCATGCTGTACTTCGAGCTGCTTCCGCAAGGCAGGACGGTCGCCGCCTCCATCTACACCGATCACCTCGAGAAACTAGCCGCCGCCATCCGAGAAAAGCGTCCCCGACGGGCCTCGGTCCACCTGCTGCACGACAACGCGCGCCCCACGTGGCGAAAGAGACCCAGCAGAAGTTGGCGACGCTCGGCTGGGAGACGGTTGCCCATCCGCCGTATTCCCGGACCTCGCCCCCTCCGACTACCACTTGTTCCGCCCGCTGAAGCACCATTTGGCCGGAAGAAAATTCACCAACTACGACAACCTCAAATCCGACATCGCAACCTTCTTCGAGTCGCAGCCCCCGGAGTTCTGGGCGTAGGGCATCGGCGACCTGCCCAATCGATGGGCCACTGTTGTGGATAACTGTGGTGATTAT
The DNA here is from genome assembly GCA_947359475.1 of Heligmosomoides polygyrus bakeri. NCBI lineage: Eukaryota > Metazoa > Nematoda > Chromadorea > Rhabditida > Heligmosomidae > Heligmosomoides > Heligmosomoides polygyrus. The sequence goes on from OX375870.1 coordinate 87,926,626, forward strand.
ATTGTTGATTAGACTTGTTTTTCAATAAAGTTGAAAAAAATTAAAAACGGTGAAATTTTCGGACAAGAATTATTGGACAGCCTGGTAGTTATTTCTTCTTTCGTTGAAATCAACGGGTAAAATGATATGGCAAGGTATTGATCGATCCCTGTTGGGATGCGCCATATATTGTACTTCTACGCGGTGTCGTCGAGGCTGCTGGAATGTCTATTTGTCCGTTGATTTCGATCTTGGGCACTTAGACTCAAAACTCATTGGAAAGTCCTGCTCAATAGGAGGGGGGGGGGGGGGGGGGGACAACTGAAGATGTTGCGTTCGATCAAACGGCGCCGATGGTGTAATGGCGTAGAGCATCCAACCTCCCCCCGGTTAGAGGGAGATGCAGGTTCGAGTCCCGCCTGCGCTAGAAGTTTTGATCGCAACAAAACATCGTTATGACAGCTTATTTGTCCTATGTCATGAGTTGCGGTGGTCAGCCGATGGACACGTCGGGGTTCTTCTTTCCCGGGCAGATCTGGAACCAATTCTTGAGGCCCGAAGGGATTTTATGCTTGGTTGGTCTGTGCAGGAAACCCGAACCAATGAGGTACACGCGACACCCCGCGCCTCCTCCGCTTGCGCTATCACGCGCCCTTAATGGGATTAGTACTCACTTTGTTTCGTAATGGCAGGAGAGGTTGCACCATTGTTTGGTGTCCATGATGTAGAATTTCTTGCAGAACCGCCAACTATGAAAGACAAGCATGTGGTCAAAGAGGTTCAGCAGAACCAACAGCTCACGTTGGAATGTCCTTCGGATGTGAGCATCCTGAAGCTTTGTTTCGTCTACTATTCAATAAAAATGCATTTCAAATTTAGGATCCAAATGTGGAATTCTCCTGGCAGAAAAACAACTTCCCAGTGTCGACTTCGGACAAAGTTCAGGTAAAAATTTTGGAGGCTGCTGCATTCCTCCTTCGTATCTAGGATAAGGTAGAAAATTCCAGATTTCGACACGTCGCGACAAACTTTATCTGATGGATGCTGGTCCGTCGGACAGCGCACGATACACCTGCATCGCCAGAAATGAAGCTGGGGAAGACCAAGCCGTTTTCGACACCATCGTCAATGGTAAAGCATCAGAGTAATTCCGACAGTTCTGGGCGACGTTCCATGAATGTGAAGCTTTTCAGTTGCTCCTCAGATTCTCGACTCGCCGTTCCGTACAATGGATGTGATTCTGAATCAGACAGTACAGCTGACGTGCAACATCGTCGGCACTCCTTCGCCGGTCATCACTTGGTCAATGGACGGCAAACCTCTTCGTGACGAGAATGCACAGGTATGGAAGCTCAATGACTGCAGAAGAACAGGCTCTTCTTCTGCACAACAGCACAAGGGGAGTACGGGTGGTCTATGTAGGTCACAAATTTTACTGAAAACTGCAGCGCCTTTGGATCAATATCAGAAATGTTCTTGTGGTAATTTTTCTTCAATGAAAGTGGAAGTCAGGAAATTTTGCACTTTAGAGAATCCACGCGTTAACGCGAAGTATTAGTATGAGTAGAGGCTTACACAGCAAAGTAGCTCTTTAAATAATCAGGTATCAGATTCATATTTTAAAACTAAAGAATTGATTTTTGGTTCTGATCGATTTTGGAGCATGATTTTTCTTCGCGGATAGACTTTGACATTCTTAGGTTCTCACTTGTAAAGACTAATGAAGAATTAATGTAGTACGGTAGTGACCACTCGTATTTAGTGGGGTGCGCCACGCATTCGTCTTCAGTCAGATATTGTGCAGGTATTATAAATATTTTGAGTGCGCGTGAAGCGCAGTCGGAGGAGGTGCCGGCTGTCGCCTGCACCCGATACCAGGTTCCTGGTTCGGATTTCCCGCCTAGGCCAACCAAGCCTTACGTCCCTACGGGGCCGGTGAATTGCTACCAGACTTGTCTGGGAAGGATAAAGCGCTGACGTGTTCATCGGCTCGCCACCGCAAGTCATTGTATGGCTAAATACGCATTTAAATCGCCTTCACGATATCCCATAGACGTAGAATGCGTGGCGCTTCCCAAAGGGATTGAATAACGCCGTCTTTTATTCTTAACCTTTTACACTGGATAGCTATCTAGGCGTGTAGGAAACGATGAAACGTGGCAGTTTTCTGTGCGTGAACGCCTTCTGTGGCAAACCTTGAACGAGTTTCTTATTTAACACTAGGCTATATAAAAAAGGATAAAGGACGGCGTTACTCAATCTCTTCTGGGATGCGCCAGCGCATTCTACTTTTACGGGATGTCGTGGAGGCGACATGAATGCGTATTTGGCCATACAATGACTTGCGGTGGCCAGCCGATGAACAAGTCAGCGCTCTATCCTTCCCAGACAAGTCTGGTACCAATTCACATACCCCGGAGGGATGGAAGGCTTGGTTGGCCTGGGCGGGAAATCCGAACCAGGAACCTGGTATCGGGTGCACGCGACAGTCGTGCCTCCTCCGACTGCGCTACACGCGCCCAGGCTATATACGCATTCAAAATATCTCCGCGACATCCTGAAGAAGTAGACTCCGTGGCGCACTCCAAAAGGGATTGATTCGCACCGTCCTTTATCTTTTGTTCCTTGTTTCTTAAAACAAACTGAGTACTTTAGGCACCTAGAGTAGAGACTCGCCGTTAAATGCACACAAGCAAAAAACTGCGGACGAGTTTTCGGACGAGTCGTTCGGGCGCGAATGGTAAAAGTTCAAACAGTCGAGCACGGCCGTTGGCGATGGAGCGCGAAATCTTTGATTCCAAGCATTACACACGCGAACCTCTCATCGCCCAGGAGGGGTCCGGAGCTGGGTTCTGCGGTCTTCGAGCGCAGAACCAGTCAAGGAAAGGGACTCCAGGGTGTGGTGCAGCCAAGCTGCTCATGTTTAATCTGCTCTCATCGCCCAGGAGGGGTCCGGAGCTAGGTTCTGCACTCTTAAAGAGGCGGAGCGTATACGGTTGGAAGGTGCCCAAAAACGCTTCAAAATCATGTAGACGTCGAAACCCGTCAAATATCACATAGTCAGCTGAAATGCAAGAATGCTACAACGCAGAAGAACCGAACCACCAACCTTCCTCGCACGAAGCAACCCACTTGTCCACTGCCCCACGTCTAGCTTGGCGAGGCGTCCTTCGCGAGCCTACAAGAGATCGCTCGAACGTCAGCGGGCGCGCCGACGCGATCTCTAATCTGGGAGGGCGCAGAGAGCAAAAGACTACGGTGATGACTGTATGGCCGTGCCGCGACAACTCGTCCACAGTTTTTTGTTGTGTACGTTTAATGAGGAGTTAGAGTAGAGTCTTGTACAACAATGAAACATGAAATCTTTATTCTTTATGGAATAAATTCAAGGTAATTTATGCTTTGGAAAAAATTACTGTCCTCGCACAGTGTGCCTTGCGTTGATGAATTCGAAGTGTAAGGTAATGTATCAGAAAAATAGAACTGAATCGGTTCTTCGCAGTCACTGAATGTCTGTCTACATTTTCTCGTTCTTTCTGTGCATAGGATTGCGTGCTGTACGACGATTATTTAGCTCTTGGAAAATGGCACCCTTGTCCTGAGCCATGTGATGAGTGACGATGAGGGACGGTACACCTGCAAGGCGGAAAACAGAGCTGGCAAAGCCGAGGCGGACACCTATCTTCAAGTTACCGGTGGGAAAATCACGTTCCTTTCGGTGTCGATTAGAAAATATGGGAACTGAAAGGTGCTAAGCAGCCTTTCTAAGCATTTGTTCGGCGATAGCCCTTTTCTACATAAATTGATTAGCTTTTTACAAAAGTATTTAAAGGGTGGGCTAAAAAAGGCTTGCTCTTTGAAACAACCAAGAGGATGTGACTAGCGCATAAAGCTACCGTAGTCGCGACGAGTTGTCCGGACGACTTTTCGCACCATATGCAGGCAGTCGTCGCGGGACCAAACAAGTGCATCATTCAGTGAGCATTGGGTGGACGCTCACCACGTAACCGGGGGCCGGATTCATCAACATCAAACCCGTGGATATACGGGGTACAAGGGGTAGAGATGAGATAAGAGTCAGGTAGAGATGAGGCAAGACTCAGAGACGCAGGATTATCGTGGGTATCCCTACCCTCTATACCCGCGGGTTAGTCGTTGATGAATCTGGCCCCGGGGCGTACTTTAGCGGCGCCCTAAGTAAGGTTGTAGAAAAAAAGGAATACTGCGTAATCATCCACATTTTCAGCGCCACCTCGAGTGTTCATGCAGTCCAACGAGATGAAGGTGGTAGCCGGTCGAGGAGCCACCATACGCTGCGAGGTTTCGCTCTTGTCGACATCTTCTGAATCCGTAAACTCTCCGCGGACATTGTACATTTTAAGGTGTTCGGCAACCCAGCTCCTGACGTGGAATGGCTGAAAAACGGAGAAATCTTTGAATCGGAGCTTCTTCAGGCATCTACAAATTTGAGATATCTACACTTACGCGAGGCAGACGTGAAGGATGCAGGAAGGTATAGTTAGCTCTATACGGTCACTACTGCAGTCAGAATTACCCGGCTCCAGGTACACATGTATTGCGAAAAATCGCGCCGGAGAACAAAGAGCCAGCACACAACTTCATGTACTTGGTTCGTTTTCCGTTTATATTCCCAGTTTTTCAAATCATGATTTTTAACGTAATTTTCAGTCGTTCCGGTGGTCGAGGACGTCGAGAGGGTTATTCAGGTCAAGGAGAACAACACCATGACAATAAGTTGCGCTGCAGAAGGCATTCCGCCTCCGCAAATCACCTGGAAAAAGGACGGAGTCTCTTTGAGCGGTAGGTGGTTCTATATGGTTTTTTGTACCATTTTGTATACCATACTACTTTCTCATTTTCTTCAATCTCTTCAGACCCTAATCAAGTCAGGTCAAATAAAAAAATCAATAATATTAAGCCTGTTTCGCCTATGAACCCTAGACAGGCAGTGTACTGAGCAAGAAATCGATTACACTCCTTAGCCCTAGTTTATACTTGCGCCGCTGCGCGGCGCGGCACCATGGTTGGAATAGATATTGACGGGGCGACGCGAAAAATCGATATCTGTGTAGACCGTGATCCGTTCCGCGTGGCGGCGCAAGTATAAACTAGGGCTTAGGCTCATTAGTAGGGTAGGAGTGCTGCAAACTGACAGCAGGTTGGACTTTTCTCAAGGCAAACTTGACTCCTTTGAAATTAAACTGACCACATTCGTAATTAAAATGAACGTCTACCAGACAAAAATAAAAAATTTCTAAGAACGTTAAAATATTTTTTGTTTAAGAGAAATGGTGATTGACTTCCTTTAAATCTTTTCAAAATTAATCTGCTCCAAAAAGTGAACACACTGGATGAAATTTTATAAAATTTTGATTTTTAAAGAAATAATAATTTGGAGATTTTTTGAACTGCATCAAGGCAATAGTTTTTTAGTCCTAAAAGAAAGGATTGCGCCATAAATTCGTCCAGATTGTAGCGATTTTACTTTGATTGATAGCAAAAATTCGTTCACGTGGAGTTACTTACGCGCCTGTGAACACTGCAATAAACAACATTCTTCACTTTGCTGTTTTCAGTCAGCAGAATTTACACTATCAATCAGATGAAAATCGCGACGAACCTGGCGATTACGATGAAACCAGCCATTTTTTTTTTGATACACGAAAAGTTGCCGTTTTTCTTCACTTTTAGTTATGCTTTGAACTAATATTTTCAATTGAAATTTCTTTATAAATTTTCAAAGATGTGTTCACTTTTTATGAAGAGCAGGTCACACTCTCTTAAATAAGCAAATTTCAATAATTTTAACAATAACTTATCCATTTTGAAATAAAATTTTCAAGGAAGTCATACCAAATTTTCGTTTGACAATTTACGAAAAATTGAACCCATTCGAAAGCGTTAGTTTAGCCAGACCTAGAAAATGCTAGAATGTCTCTGGTTTTGTCTGGAAGATGCTGATTTTTTTTTATTTGAAAGAAGTTCGGTTTAACTTCGAAAAGGTCAAGATTATCTTGAACAGTGCTCTGTTCGGTTTGAAGAATGTTCAATTTGAGGTGAAAATGGTGAAGTATATGCAGTTTTTTGTCCTCCTCTTGTTCCCATTGCCCTAATCAGCACCGCAATTTCCGGTTGACACTCAGTTATTTTACAGATCACGCTGGTCCTCGTCTAGTTGTTCCGTATGCCACGATTTCGGATGCCGGTCGATACACCTGCACGGCGAAAAACGAAGCCGGTCATACTTCCGCTGACTTCGCTGTTGATGTGCTTAGTCGACCAAAATTCAAGGACATAAAGAGGGACATAAAGGTGGGCTCCAAACTTTGATTGTGCCTAATGGAGTTTAAAAGCATTGTTCGGCACTAGTAAAAGTTCCCACTCCACCGACAAGACTTTGGTCGGAATTTTTTTTTTCGCTGAAACTTTGTGTCTAGGGGGTTATTTGGGGTGCTGATCACAAATCTGGCATCCGTTTTTCGTTTTACGCTGGAATTTGGGCGAAATCTGTGACCATTACCTTAGTCACCCGTACCTACCGTAACCTACCGTACTGCAGCGTAAAATTAAAAACGGATGTCAGATTCGTGATCAGCACCCCAAATAATTCCCCTAGGCGAAGTTGGGGCAAAATTGGTGACTATGACCACGGCAGCCTAGTCACCCGTACCTACCGTAACCTACCGTACTCCAGCGTAAAACGAAAAACGAATGTCAGATTCGTGATCAGCACCCCAAATAACCCCTCTAGCCGAAGTTTGGGCGAAATCAGTGACCCTGCCTGGACCACCCACGTTAACGGTATGGTTGGTCTCCGACCGAATCGCGAAAAACGGATATCAGATTCACCCCAAATAACCCCCCCCCCTAGACGAAGTTTCAGCGAAAAAAATTTTTTTTCGATCGAACTCTTGTCGGTCGAGTCGGAACTTTTAACTAGTGCCCATTGTTCTGTTAACGTGATACTTCGCTGTTTTCAATATGTATTTTTTTTGCAAAAAATTATTCAACTCCTCTATTTTCAATGGGTGAGTCAAAAATTTGTACACCAATGCTCACCATTATATTTTGTTGTTGTGAAACATCAATGAGGAATGTCGAGTTCTTTATGAAATCGCTTCCAATGTATATTTGAGGTTATCGATAGAGAAAGGGCACGTCTCGAATGCAGAGTGGAAGGACACCCGATGCCGACCATTAGGTATCGTTTGATATACTTATCATGCAGTCGGACCGAAAATTTCCGCCGTTTCAGTGCTCTTGAATATTCCCACTATTGCTGAAGCTTAGCGCTCCACGACTTCACAAGATTTTTTTCTTGTTGATACATTTAAAGGATAAAAAGGATAAAGGACGGCGTTATTCAATCCTCTTTGGGATGCGCCACGCATTCTACTTATACGGGATGTCGTGGAGGCGTGTTGATTGCGTATTTGGCCATACAGTCACTTGCGGTTGTCAGCCGATGAACAAGTCAGTGCTTTATCCTTCCCAGACAAGTCTGGCACCAATTCACCGACCCCGGAGGGATGGAAGGCTTGGTTGTCCTGGGCGGGAAATCCGAACCAGGAACCTGGTATCGGGTGCAGGCGACGGCCGGCGCCTCCTCCGACTGCGCCCCATGCGCACGTTGATACATTTGCGTAAGAAAATGTGTGATTTTAATTACATATTAAATATATACCATTTTAACACCGAAATTCAATTTAAATTGGACACTTTTCATGTCAAATTGGACACTATCGTAGGCTAGCCTTAAACTTTTGAAATCAGAGCGAACTTTTCCTAATCGAAATGAATTTCTTATACATTATACCAGAGGCTCTTCAAAAAGTTAGAATCCTATGATATTTTTGTTCAAGAAAATGTTCCTATGACTTACCTTGAGGAAGAAGACGGCCATTTTTTAGTGCTGAAAGAAGAAATTTCGGTATGTCCTGCTACAAGACGTCGCGTTGCATGATGTTTCACACCTGTAAACCATATAACAAAGTCATTTGTGAAGATCACACACATCCTCACCTTGATGCTTCATGTGAGCAGCATTTGCACTATCAATCAAATAAAAATCGCGACGAGCTTTTTGAGTGCATGGCTCGATCTGGTATTTTAATGCACTACATAATCGCCGCCTTGTTCACGTTTTAGACAGAAATTTAACTTGTTACTTTTTGTGTTTGTTCAAATGAAGGTTTTTTCTAAAACACTCTACAGAAGTAATTTTGTAATCTAAAAAATTCCATCCATGTCGCGAATGTGGGCAGCCTTGTGAGATGGGTACTTGCCAGCCATCATAACCCACCTGCGAACCTACCGAACACATGCCAGGCGATTGGGGCACCGATCATGCAGGTCATTTCTGAGGGGCAAGTGCATTCGATGCGATACAATTGGCTGGCACGTCCCCACCTTCCGACGCTGCCCGCATTCGCGACTAGGACCAGGACCAATCATTTTTTTACGAAGTTAATTTTAACTTTAGGCGCGTTGTAGCGCAGTCGGTGGAGGAGCTGGCTGTCGCGTGCATCCGATACTAGGTTCTTGGTTCAGATATCGCGCCTAGGTCAACCAAGCCTTCCATCCCTGCGGGCTCGGTGAATTGGTACCACACTCATTCGGGAAGACTGACTGATTTGTCTGTCGACTGGCCATTGCAGGTCATTGTACAGACCAAATACTCGTTCAAAATTGCCCCTTGAGATTCCCTAGAAGTACGCAGAGTGTGCGGCGCATCCCAAAGGTATTGAGTAGTGTCATTTATTCTTTTGATTTTAGCTTTTTTAAGACAATAACTGCTTAATTTTTAGTTAGATTTTCTAGTCAATTTTCTAGTCAGAATTACGTCAGAATTGATTTCGCAAATTGTCCATTACTTTTTTCAATGACTTCATTTCAGTTTGAAAGGTGAAAGGTGTTTCATGAAAACTGTCTGGCTCCAGATGAAAAGTGTGTTGTTCAAAGAGAAAATGCGATAATTTATAAACAATGCAATGGTGAATTTTCCTACGAAGGAAGTTAGTTTTGACCTTCTTCGTGAGTGTTTGCTTCAATATGGTGGACAGTCCCTTGGGTTCGGAAGTTGTTCAGTTTGTCTTGAAAATTGTCCAATTTGACTTGAAAATGGTATGTTAAAGAATAAGAGTAGTTAATAAAATCTAATAGTATTGGTTGTTCATTTAAATTATTTAATGAAATAAAACAGTATTTTGTATTAAAAGGCACATGGAATAATGCGGAATATCTCAAACAACGTGGCTGAACTTTGTCTCTTCAGATGGCTAAGAGGAGGTCGAACGATCGAAGACATGTCGAACTATATCCTATCTCCTCGCGGCGAAACACTTATGATTCTGAAAGCAAGGCGAGCCGATGCAGGTTCATACTCATGTGTGGCTAAGAACGTGGTCGCGGAAACGGAGGCCAGTTTCATGGTTAGTTTAAGACGTTGCTTAAATTCTGAAGTCATTTAGTTCACATGAAAATGTATATTTACTTATGTTTGCTTAGGTCACTGTTCTTGTACCTCCGCATATTGATGAACCATTAGATCAGAATCCTCATATTGTTCAAGGCAAAACACTCTCCTTCTTCTGTCCCGTACTGGGCAATCCTGAACCGCAGGTACTATTAGTATATTTGGTAATTTACCCCTTTATAAGCACTTATTCTCAGGTTGAATGGCTCAGAGATGGTCTGCCACTCACTAGAAACGAAAGGACATCGGTGCTGGACGGTAAGCATCTCGAGATAAAGGAAGCGAAGGTGAGTTCTATCTGGCAATGTCAAGCATGTCGTGGCCTCTGCATGTGTAAAGAATTCCATTGTAGGAGGAGGATGAAGGCCGCTACACTTGTCGTGCCAAAAACGACGCTGGGATATTGGATACGGATTTTAGATCTGAAATTATTGGTGGGTTGCTCTAGCTAAGCACTTATGTATTTGCTTTTTAGCAGATGTCTTACCGTCGTTAGCCCTAGTTTATGCCTGCACCATAGACAGTATAGATATCGATGGGGCGGCGCGAAAATCGATAATTATAGCGATCGTGGTGCCGCGCCGCGTGGGGTCCGGTATAAACTAGGGCTTAGGCCTATGGTATACCCCCGCGTCGCTCCGGCGACGGGCTCGGGGCAACTGTCAATGATGCGCCTTCGCTGCAGTAGCGGACGGCGCTGTGTGGCGCGGTTGTCAATTGTCGCGCCGTCTCTCCCGCGACGCGTCGTAGAGGAGTGTTAAGACCCCTACAGAGTTCTGCGGCAACGCCGCTCGTCGCAATGGTTAAGGATAGGGCAGGGACACCGGCGACGGCGAGCTCTGCGTCTCTGCCCTATGGTTAAGCATAGGGCCGCGGCGCTGCCGCAGAACTCTGTGGGGGCCTTTAGGCCGGGGGCATACTTCCATCGCCGCGAATCCATCGCGGCGCTCAGTTAATGGCCATTCCGCCGCGCGCGGTCGAATAATCAAAGGAAACTTCGCCGCGGCCGCCGCAACAGTGGCGGTCGGCATGCGCGATGGCTTCCCGCGCCCATCGCAGGCATGGCATACTTTTTCGCGTCGCGCGCGATGTTTAGCGTTGGTCCTAGACGGATCGACGTCGCGCTCCCTTGCAAAGCGATGGGCGATGCGACGAGCACTGAGAAGTTCAAATTCTTTCGCGTCGCTCTGCAAAACTCATCGCCGCGATGGAATCGCGGCGACGGGAAGTATGCACGAGGCCTTATACCTCTGAGTGGTGGGAGCGGAACATATTCCCGCGCTACGGTCGTCGCTCGTCGCCGTGCATTGCACAGCGACGATGGACGGTCATGTAGGGGGAAGCACCCGTTGTGCACTATTTTTGCACTTGTTTCGACTGCTCTTCGCGAGGCATCGCTGTTACTGTGCAATGTGACGTCGCTGCGGTGGACGGGAGTATACCATAGGCCTTAGGGCCCGTTTATACTTCAACGCCGCGCGACGCGACGTGTAGTGGCCACATTGATCGAGCGACGCGATCGATCAATTTGGCCACTATGTACACATGCCACGTGTCGCTCGGCGTCGGAGACAGCGTATGAAGAGTACCAGAGCAGCCCAATGGGCGCTCACTATGCACAAACTATGTACATAAAGGTTTCTTCTCTTCAGCTCCTCCGAAATTCCATCGTACCGGCGAATCCATCTACGAAGTGGTAGAGAATCAGGCAGTAACTCTCGACTGTGCAGTTGCAACGGAACCTAAACCGGAAATCATCTGGTATAGAGGCGAGCATCCTCTATATCTTGCTGGAAATATGGCTCTCTCCCAAGACGGAATGGTGAGTCCGTCGTTTATGGACACCCATCGCAAAACGAGGAGTAGAAGTGTGAGAAACATGAACTGCCTTTAGCCTACTGTTTCTCCTCAGAAAATATTTGCTAAAAATCGTCGTATCTAACACAAGTCGTACTTGGTCGAATGATCATTATAAACATTTGTCAATTTAAGTATGGGGAAACTTATGGTTTCATTTTTATAGAGAAAAATGAAAATGAAAAAATGGAAATGCTGTTGTTTGTTGTACATAGCGTTCTACCTGGAGGCGTGCCATGTATTCGACAACAATGCGGTAGCCTACACTCAACTAGTGATTTTTTGCTCATTTATATCGACTTTTGAAGACGTGGACTATAACCTTTTCTAGTTTTTCTGTACCTGGTACAGTTCCAGCAGCGATTTCATTTGCCTGTGTGTGTACAAAACGCGCCGAAGGTAGTAGCATGTGCTCGTTCAAACTGCGTATCATTCATGAATGAAAGTGTTTTCATCGTTGTTCTACAAAGTGGCAACTAGACGTTTTTCTCTTTCACAAAAAAAACAAAACAAAACAATATTGGAGCCGCACTAGTGGCGATTAAATCAATTTGAAAGGAATTTATTCAATGATGATCTTTTTAACGGAAAAAAGTACCTACTAGCTGAACCCTGGACCATGAAGTACCGAGTTTCAAGTAAAAGTTGTATAGTTAGTGATGTTGCCTAACAAACTAAATATTCGACAGAGCACAATGCAAGAAATTTTGTAATTCTTAACTCGTAGCGCGTAGTAGCGCAGTCTGAGGAGACGTCGCATGCACCTCGCATCAAAGTCCTTGTTTCGTGTTGCGAATCGGTGGCCCCGCTCGCGAGGGTACATGCCCCTGTTGAGCTAAGGCCTATGTTATGCTTCGGCAACGCTGCTGTCGGCGACGTCGTTGCGCGGGCTGCTACGCACTGCATAGCATCCGCTCAACACTGTCGCCGACGTAGCCGACAACAGCGTCGCCGAAATATAACATAGGCCTAAGTCTCTCATTCGCCCCGTGGTGTTACGAGGTAACAAGAACCCAAGACCCTGGGCGGGGTGATAGGGGGACCCCATGATGTGAATATGCCACGCTCCCTTCCCTGGCAGACGGGACCCGCGTGGTAATCTCTGGCTCCTCGCGCTGGACAGCGCCTGGATTGACGCACGCCCGCACCACACGTGAGCTGCGGGTGCCTACGGGTGTGCTGTAGTGAACCCGGACTGTGAGCAGACAGAACCCCATATATTACCCGACAACTACATAGTGCCCCATAACGACACAACAGCAATGATACCCCGACATGATATAACCAAACAGGAAATATATATAATACCAACCATATAATACCAATACCGACAACTATTTATTAGAAGATGTACTATTAGGAGACTCACCACTTTCCTCGTCGTGTGTAGCACAATATAGTATATGCACGGTTTATTTCATACACCAGCATCGCACAACCATCATAGAATATAAGAGGTGAATACCAGATAGATGGACGAATATGGAATAGACGGGACCGCTCCAGCTAAGGTGGCTGAACCGGCTATCCGAGGCTTAGCGAGCCCCATCCGGGCTCACCGTCCTCTCTGGAGTGCAGCCGACTGTAATGAGTAGTGAGGAGCGGCAAGGCTCCGCTCGGAGAGTCCCCGGGATGATGGTAGAAGTGGGCTCACAAGTGCGACGCTCCAGAGCTGCGCCCGCGCAACCACTCGACGTGACGACAGAAGTATAGAATGAGCCGGGCGGGGGGCGCCGCACCGCGGTCCCCACTAACCAATAGCGTGCGCGGGCAAGCCGAGCCTCGGGAGCGCCTCATCGGAGATCCGAGCGGATACGGCAGCGCACGGGAGTTTGAATATAAGGGAGCGAGCTATCGCACTCGCTACATTTCGAATCCCGCCCACGTTAATTAAGCCTTCCATCCGAGGTGGTGTTATTTTTTTAGACTTGTCTAGAAGGCGTAAAACGCGGGCTTATTAATCGGGTGGACCACTGCAAATCATTGTATAAACCGAATACGCATTTTTATTGCCTTGAAGATATCCCGTAGAAGTAGAATGGGTAGCGTATCCCGCAAAAGAATTGACTAACGCCGACGTTTATTGATCGTGACCAGCGAATTAAAAATTTGGACATGAACCAGTCTCCTTGAAACATCATCAAAGTGATGGTCACCTTCAAAGCATCAATTTTGGTGATCTGCCTTTAGATAAATTCCAAGAATCAGTCTATTAGTTAGCGCAGAAACTGTTGGTAACAGTGCTAAAACTGCATCCATAATATCCCGTAGAAGTAGAATGCATGTCGTATCCAAAATGCTGGCCTAACGCCGACCTTTATTGATCACGCTTAACGAATTAAAAATTTGGACATGTACCAGTCTCTTTCAACCGTCATCAAGGTGATGATCACCTTCAAAGCATCAATTTTGGTGACCTGCCTTAAGATAAATTCCAAGAGTCGGTCTGTTAGATTCGCGCAGAACCTGTTGGTAACAGTGCTAAAACTGCATTCATAATATCCTGTAGAGGTAAATTGAATGCGTGAGCACTAGTTTACACTTGCGCCGCCAAGTGGCGCGGCACGACTATCGCCATAGGTATCGATTTTTCGCGCCGCCCGGTCGATATCTATTCCGACAATGGTGCCGCGCAAGTATAAACTAGGGCTAGCGCATCCCTCAAAGGGATGAACTAACGTCGACCTTCGTCCTTTATTCTTTATCATCTCCTCTTAATGGAAAACTACACTATCAATCGAGTTAACATTACTGTGGGCTACAAGAGAGCATGGCGCAATTTAAGTACATGAGAGGGCGTTGCTTGCTTGTTAGTGGTAAGGTGACCTCATCCGTTCGTAGAAATCGTTTGATTGTGTTTTTTTTAATGAAACGTGAAAGTAAAATATCCCTGGTCACTTTGCAGCAGCTCAATATTCGAAGCGCCTCCCTATCCGACGGTGGCAAGTACACCTGCAAGGCAAGTAACGAAGCCGGATCTTCCGATATCGACTTAATATTGAAGGTGAGCCTATTTCTAGGATCTCAGCAGAAGTGTGCCCTCCAACCACCTTTTTATTGCAAATTGCAGGTGCTTGTACCACCAAAAATCGACAAATCGAACATTATCGGCAATCCATTGGCGATTGTTGACAGAAATATCTACCTCGAGTGTCCTGTATCAGGTAACACCCATCCCGCAGACGACTTCTCAGTTGTATGTGTGAATAATCGAGGCATACACATATCATGTTTTTAGGAATACCACAGCCGACTGTTTCGTGGATGAAGGATGGTCTTCCAATCAATGTGAGCGACAGTAGAATCATTCTCGCCCAGGTAAATGACTTGTTGAAATTAACCAAATGTCCCTTTTGCTAGTAAACTTGATCAATACTGAAGTTAATCCAGAGGATAGGATTATATCATTGTTATGATTATTATTATAGTAGTAAGATTGTACGCGAAAATGTTGGTGGTTCAGAGTTGTGTAGCTTTGGATGGACTCGACCTCCCAAGGCAACAAACCAGTGGTCGAGCAGTTTATCCGTTTATCTCAAACTTGGGTAATTGAGCCGGCTTATTAGCAATAAATACTAGTAATTAAACAATGTGCGAACATGAACAGAGAGAACAAGAAGAATAAGAAAACATGAACAAGAGCACAAAGTGAGCAAGCGATAGTGACTGGGTTAGCACACGGGGTGGCCTTCTTAAATTTATCTATTCATTGCACGTGGATAATGTAACAGATTATCAGAAAGTTCCGAATATGAAGTAGTGTCTCCAGCTCAGTGTCGGCTATCAACATCCAATGCATTATATAGTTACAACGTCTTTCAGTCTGCTTTGATAACGCCACTGAAATTCTGGTTATTTTTTGCCAGCTGCAGCAAAGCCACCCTAGAAAAGGACCCAGCTTAAACTAAGTATGGATTTTGTTGCACACTAAAGGTTGTTTTATCGAAAGTATTCTCACCTGTATTGTTGATCATTAGCTAGCCCATTAACTTCTTAGACGGCGCGTATATGCAAATGTTCATCTTTCCGCGCGAAATCATTTTCCATTCGACGGACTTCGCAGCTTTTGAGCAGAATCAGTCACGCGATCAAAGTGTTTTGCCTAGGACATGATGGCCATTTTACATGTAAACAAAAAGTAAACAGCTGCAATCGATATATGAATATCAAACGACAGTATTGATTTTTACGGAGGTAAGAATTACGAGAACATGATGATCATTAAATCTATGTCGCTACAAGCAAATACTTGTCAATAGCCAATGTTGGCCGATGTTGTCAAATTTTGCCTAGCTTACCGTTCGAGGTAAGTATGATGTTGCTCAAGCTGCTTCACGAAAAGTGCACCATAGATCAGTCATCCAATATCGATCGATTACGTTTGAATGCAGGTCTGAAGTCCACGGCTCGCGCATAGTTTGCCCAGCAGACGCTGGACAGACTATGTATGAGCCGTGAACTTCAGACGGAAATCAAGCGTCTAAAGAAGCAACACTATAGATCATTAAAAATTAAGGATGAAGATGAAATACGAGTATTCCGATAATTCGGACATTTTTAAATCCCGAATAAATGTAGCTTTATACTGATAGGGGTATTTTTTCAAAGCCCGGAACTTAAACCAATTTAATTATGTAATGGTAGTTTTCGACATATAGGATTTTGCGATGATTCGTATTGACTCAAAAAATCAGTTGTAGTGAAAGTCTGTTACGATCGGTAGCGCCGCAGGCTGACGTGAACCTCTGCGCCTTTGGAAGCTCCGTGTTGCCCCACGGGCACCGGAGAGTTCCTGCATCTTATCTAACCCCAGAGGGACCCCGCGTATTGCCATTGTCGCACGTATTGCCAACAACGTATTGGTGGATCTCGAGCTACGCCGGTTGGCCTCTTCCCTTAGCCTCGCGTCACCCGGCTCCTCAGCTCCCAGACGCTTCAGGGGACATACCCAGTCCCGGGGAAACCCACAAGGCAACCCACGATATGTACGCACATAACCGATACCCTTGACATGAAGGGACTCACCCTGTATCTCCACACGCACACAAAGTAGGACGTGAGGTTCATTGCACTTCGCGACCAGCACAATATCCAACAACCAGATGATAGGAGTAGAGATGGAGTCAGGCGTCCTCCGTGGCCGTGTAGGTTAAATCTACTGAAGCCGCGGGGGTGAGCGCGATGCTCATGAGGCCCAGCGGCACTCTCCTGGTGCTCCCCTCCGTAGTGTCAGCAACTTGAAGGGCAGGGACGAGGCCCCGCGGTAGCCATCCGGAACATGAGAGGTCGGCAGACCTCGTCGCGAGAGCGCAGGACGTCCAATGCGGCCACGCGCCTGTCGAGAGCAGGCGGCGCGCGCCGATCGATGGCGCCACGTCACCAGCTTTCCCACGCTCCCAGGCCTATCGAAGGCGCCTCATCGGCAACTACCGTGGGAAACAGCGCGCCCGAGCCGGACACGGACCAAGGAGCGATCGTTGTCGCAACAAAATCACATTTACCTTAATCATCCATAGACCTCAAGAAAATAATTACCCGCATGATCCGTTTACTCGGGGTCTGAAAAAATGAACGATCCTAATTATAAGTCGGCGTAGGATCTAATGTGTACTATGAATCTGATTAATTTTTTTCTGGATTTTTAGAACAATCAATCGTTCGGAATAGAAGGACTGAGGGAATCGGACCAGGCGCGATATACATGCGTCGCTATGAACAAAGGCGGCACAATAGAGCAGGACTTCGTTCTGGAAGTGCTCAGTAAGTGCCGTCATCCGTTAGGCCCCGTTTATACTTCATCGCGGCGCGACGCGACGCCACGTATAGTGGCCATATTGATTGTGCGACGCGATCGATCAATTTGGCCTCATTGCGTGGCCATCGCGTCGCGCCACGACGAAGTATAAACGGGGCCTTAGGCCTTCCTTCCATCTGGTTGACGCGACCGTTTCAGCACCACCGGCTCTGGACCTTGTCGAAACCAGCGTGCTCACGAAACGCGAAGGCGACGTGCTGTCGCTGATCTGCCCCATCAGATCGGTTGTCGATGCCAGCTCTGCTGTCACGGACGTCACTTGGCTCAAAGATGGACGACCTCTTGAGCGTATCGACGGCTCCAATATACAGGCACGTAATTGCTCTCCGTTTGGCTATTGTTCTTGGTACTATTCAAAGTGTAATATCTCACAATTCACCATGACCGCATAGATATCGATTTTACGCGGACTGCAGGAAATTGGTTCGCGCAGAGACATTAATCCAATCGACTCCAAAAATACAAAGCCGAAATAAAGGATGAAAGGATAAAGGACAGCGATACTCTATTCCTTCTATGATGCGCCACGTATTCTACTTCTGCAGGATGTCGTGTAGGCGACTTGAATGCCTATTTGGTCTATACAACGACTTCGACGCTGAGCGGCGCTACCAATCAATTTGGCCTTTATACGTGGCACCGCGATAAACGGAGCCTAAAACACCTCCTTTGCTGGAATTTTCGGATACTCTATCTGACGAATAATATCGCCTTGCAGAATTAATGCGGGGCGATGACCACCAGAAGCGAAATTCGGAGAGCGACGCGGCGGAAGTATAAAAACCCTTACCTTATCGTTTATTCTGCGGTGCGATTCACCGAATTCACTGTTCAAAAATTTCTTCAAATGAGGTGCATTATATCGGCGGAGCATGAATGCAACGCAACAAAAAATCGATAGTTATGTGGATTACGTTCTCATTCAATATCGAGAATATCATTTCTGAAGTGAGAGCTCCACGGGTGAACAATATAGTTGCGTTCGAACAAATATGTTCGAATAGTGGGATATTCGATATTTCTACATTTTCAAATATTCGTTCGAATTCAGACACCGATGATTTTAAAAATTCAATTATTAGTTCGAATACGAACATCGACAAGGTGCCATATCCGACTACTAGTCGAAAATCGAATATTTTAACTTCATTCGAAAATCGGATAATTTTATAGAGTATTGAACAATCTTCAAAGCTTTCAGACAGAATTTGATTCGAACAAATTATTCGAATATTTGAATAAACGAAAATGGGGCTTACTCGATTATCAATCATTCGAAAAAAAATGAAGAGTGGGTAAATTCGTTCTTCATTTGCTTTAAACTTTTCGACGTCGAGTAAATCCGCAATCCGCTCATTCATTCATTCGAACACTCGACACGGAATTTACTCGTCCATTCATTCGTTCGATAAAATCTCTCAAAAACCCAACTGTAGTGAGCAGTGGTTATAAAGGTTCAACAGCGCTGTGCTTTGAAATATCAAAAATAAAGGGCTTCGCACACTTTTGCGGCAAGCGGCGGGCGGCAAAACTCGTGAAACGCGCGTCTCACGGACACTCGAGTCTTCCGGCAGCGAGACAGGAGGTACGTTCCCCCTGCTGAGGGCCTAGCGTCAGGAGGCAGCTGCTGTTCTGCGGACCGGAATCTTTTGTTTTGCGTGTCAAAGGCTTCGTAAGGCAGCCGTTAGACTCTCGGTGAAACATATGGGGTTGGGGGTGGGTGAGCAAGGGGGATGAGAGGAAGATTGCACGCCCCCCAGCAGGGGTGGGTGTACCTACTGACCGTCCTCTGAGTCTTCCTGGCGGCAAGCGGCACAGGCGCTGTACTCTTTCTAGTCGGGACCTACTGCTGCTATTCGCTTCGCCCCCCCCCCCCCTTCTGTCTGCGCTTAGCCGATTCCTGTCGCGGTCAGTTAGAGCGCAGTCAGAACGCTCCAGCAGTAAATCAGCGACGGCGGCAAAAATGATGGAGTCACTATTGTTGCTGCCGCACTTGCGGCGCCGTCGCCCAACATCTTGCCGCGAAAGTGTGCGGCTGCGGCACCGCTCGGCGCCGCTCGCCTCGGCGGCAAGCTCTGCGTCCCTGCCCGATGGTTAACGATAGGGCCGCCGTTTTCCCGCCAAAGTCTACGGGGCCTTGGGCTTGAGTAAGCCTTTCTGACGGCACGACAAACTTCACCAAAGGACCTCGGGCCTGCTGGTAGTCCACGAAGGGAAGAGGAGCAGGAGCAAGTGGCTGCACAAGCAGCGAGGCAGGAGCAAGCGGACGCCCAAGGGGGACGAGCGTTCTACCCCCTCGTCCTCCTGGCCCGCCCACCCCAACCCCCTGGGCTTGCTCGAGAGTTCAGTGCCTGCCTTACGAGATAGTGAAGACGCAGACATTTGCCTAGCTAGCATCACTATGTTTGTCTCTTTCCTGGAAACAGCTCATAGGATCCCATTTTTGGAAGTCTTAAAGGCAATGAACCTATGTCGCAGTGGCTTTTTTCATTAAGTCTTCACCCTGACCTCATCTGTCTGAAGTCATGTTTCATCGATGCTGAAGTGTAGTAATTGTGACAAAAAGTGACTATTTCAGATCTCAAACGATGGACGGAGAATGCAGATTTCCTCAGCGTCACCTAATGACGCTGGAACCTATACATGTGTGGCCGCGAACCGCGCCGGAGAGTCAACCTTGGATTTCAAAGTGGAAGTCATATGTACGCAGACTGCTGTTATTCAAAGATTGACGTGTATTGGAAGTTCAGCATTACGCTACTACTCACGCTATTTCGCTTCTACTAACTCTCACAGAGCGCTTTTAAAGGGGCATCTTTACGAGCTTTGCTAAAATCAGAAATACTTTAAAGAAGAGTTTATTTACCCTCCCGTCTGCAAAAATTGCCACTGCTGATCATATGCGAGATTGTGGATAGGAAGAGACCCCGAAAAAACTGAAAGTATAATCAGAAAGGGAGCTGGTACGAAGATTGTTTGCAACGCATTCAGATGAAGATTAAGTCCTAAGTTCTATTGAAAAAGCAAGAGTAGAGTCATTTCAGAGGGATGTGGTATACACCTGAGAAACAAACTGCCGTCTTCGACATTAACCAGCACATTTTTCCAGGAAAACTCTGGCTTGTCGTTTCGCGTGCTTTGCTTGATCATTGAGGTAGATAATAATTGCATTAATTGCTGTGGAATTTGAATCTAATTTTTAAGAAACAGAAGAGAAGCTACCTCAGAGTGTCAACGTCTCGGTGATGGAACCAGAGCTGTACCTCCTTGAAAACCTTTCAAGGTAGAAACGCTTCTGCCGTTGTTTAACCGCATGCGTACTGTTCTTGCAGTACTACTCGTAAGTAATTTTATTTCTGTTCCTTTGTACAATTACAATCTGCCCCAAGTTTTTCAGCCATTTCTCTAGTTATCGCTTGCTCACTGTAGAGCGCTTTACTCCCACCTTTTCCACCCCATCGATCCTGGGCAATATCTTCGCATTTTCTCAACAACAAAAAAACCTAGTATGACTTTCCCTGAAATTTTTCAATTCGCCTGTGCCAAGAAGTGAACACATTGTTTGAAATTTCAAATTTTTTTTTCTGGGGGGGGGGGAGAGAGAAGAATGACTTAAGTTTTTCTTTAAAGCGCAAGAAATCAATAACCATTTGGTGTTTTAGAAGAAGAGATCGCGCCTTGCACTTGACTAGATCGCCGCCATTTTCATTTGATTGATAGCAAAACTTTTGCTTGCGTCGAGTAACGCGGATGTAAACGGGCGAACAAAAGCCTAACAAATACATATTTCCTCACGTCGCTGTTTTGATTAATCAGCATTTACACTGTCAATCAAATAAAAATCGCGACGATCTAGTCAAGTTCCCAGCGCGGTCTCTCATTTTAATACAATAGATTATTGCTGTTTTTCTGCTCTTCAAAACGAAATTCAAAACTTATTTCATAATTTTTCTTAAGAGACATAAATTTTATAGAACCTCAACCAGTGTGTTCACTTCATGAGCCTCGTGGATTAAATATTTTCAAAGAGAGACATATTTACTTTTGACCTTCTGCAATCTCACGGACTGTGCGCGATAGATTAGCTTTACGAAGGACTTCAAATCGTCGTCCTGAATTGCTGTAGGTAGGTCTGCCGCTTCGGGATACATCTTCAAGGTTGAAGGTTGAAGTCTTCAGAACGAATTTTATCGAACTACCGTTCACGTCCCTCCCTCCAAAAATATTCGGCTCCACATATGGTTGATTTGCTGGGCTGTTTCGACGGTGGATTGGCCCAGCTTGAAAATGAAATAAAATATTGCTCGGAATAGTTTTTCCGACATATTTCAGTAAGTCTTCGAAGAAACACAATTCTTAAGCACAGGTTAACACACTGACGACAATATGAGCAACCGGTGGCTCATAACTTTTCGCGCTATTTTTGTACTGCTGGCGTCGGTTTTTATAGACGTTTTTTCTGTTCCCTAATTACTTGTGGTAGGAGAACGTCCAACAGGAATAAGCAAGAAAATTGCCTTTGCTTTCATTAGATATATTGAATTAAAAAATTTTCCTAGGAAGAAGGCCAATTCTACAGTCAAATCAATTCAACTCAGTGTTTTCACTCAAACTTTGCCCAAGGAGGTTATTAAGGGTGCTGATCACGAATCTGATATCCTTTTTCGAAACCGATCAACGTAGGTTACAGTAGGTACGGGTGAGTAAGGCTGTCGGAGTCATAGTCACCAATTTCGCCCAAACTTCGCCTATGGGGGTTATTTGGGATGCTGATCACGAATCCGACATCTGTTTTTTGGCATTACGGTGAACTAAGGTAGTTTACGGTAGGTACAGGTGACTAAGGCTGTCGGCAATTACTCGTACCTGCCGTAACCTACCGTACTTCACCGTAATACCCAAAACGGATGTCGGATTCGTGATCAGCACCCCAAATAACCCCCATGGGCGACATTTGGTGGAAAACGGTCATCATGACCTCGGCAGTCTTAGTCAGCCGTGCCTACCGTAACCTATCGTAATCGGCTGAAATTTCATAAACGGATATCGGATTCGTGATCAGTACCCTAAATAACTCCTCTGGTCTAAGTTTGATAGAAAAAAGCACGCAAAACAAATAAGTGGTCCGCGAGGGACATTATGAGCCACCGGTGGCTCATAGCGCGCGCGCGTAGAAACGCGCGCGCGGTTACGGTAGGCACGGCTTTCTGCCGCAAAACGCGATTGTCCTCAATGTGTTAAGCACAAATTATTCCTTGAGATACGGCGAAGAATTCCGTATTAGACGCTATATAAAAATGCGAAGTTGAATATTGAAACGAAAAGCGGTTGCACAAAAACTTCCAGAACTTTCCGGGCAACCTAATAAAAACGTCCAGCGCAACCAGTTCTAAAGGCGCTCAACCAAATATTAAGAACAATTTAGCATAAAGGTTCTGTAAAGAGAGGAGCTGGAGACTAATACTCTTCAGTGTTCTCGCTCATATTTTGTGGAGCTCAAGAGCCTTATCGGCTTTGAACAGGAAAAACCAGATGACGCCAAATTTCATGAAATTGAAAATATATTTTTGGGCAATAAAAGTATGTATAGGGGTGATTAAACTTTTACAATTTGTGAGTGCGGCTAGATGCTTGTCAACACTTATCCAGTGGGCACGAAACCGATGTTAGTATTTTCAGAAGGATATAGATGGTGGTGACCAGCGACTTTTTGGCAGATGCTAATCACCGTCGACAGCTTGAACTCCTGTTCTAAGACCTAGCTTTTCAGTGCTACACCTCTTTCTAACAACAGCTCTGTATTTAGAACATTGGCGGGCTGATAGATACTGTGCATGTCTTCCCTTCACGGTAGGGAATCTTTTGCTAGCATCATGAATGTGTTATGATTTCCGTCACCATCCACTGACTTGCTGGGTAGACTGCTTGTTAGTTTCCTGCAAAAGAACTTCTTCGTTATGCAGATAGTAAGTCAGTGTTTAAAGGAAAGGACGTAGAAGACACCTAAGGGTTTCTATTTTGAGATTTTTAAACTTTTTCGATTAGCAATTAGTTTAGCAGAAATGTCTACGAGATTTGTGACTCTGTGTCGTTCATTAACATGTCTGTGAACATAAGCTCTGTTCAAGTCTCAGTAAAACCGTTCGAGTGCTTGTCAGTCATTTCCGCATAAATATGCCATCTTGTGTCGCGTGTTCGAAAAGCAGAAGTGGAGCTATCTAACAATCCTTCACCCCCAAACAAGTATGAGAATGACCAACTCTTCAGAACTATGTCCTAAACGCATGCGGTGATGTTAATAATCGGCATTGTGTCCTTCAAGAAACGAAACATTTCAATGCTAGTTCCTAGCTGCGACAGAGAGTTTTGACAGACGCACTCATCGTTTCTGTATGAGGTATCACAAATTCTTGACATTCTTTCTACTTCCTCACATTCCATAAGGCATAAAAATTATTTTTCCCCTTTCGAGCAACTAGTCACAGCTCTCTGTCGCAGTTAGAGCGATCAAGCAGATGTGCGAGAGTTCGAAATCTGCTAATTCAGCGCCACCGGCCATCGATACGTCACGAAATAGTCCGACTCCACGTGCAACCGTGGGACGACCAGCTATCCTGTGGTGCTCAGTTAGTGGAAATCCGTATCCAACTATTACATGGAGAAAAGATGGCGTTGAAGTTACAGGTAAGCAGATGGTAAAGTTGCGAAATGTTCTGCAATGACGTATAGAGGACATATTTATTTCATATTTCCTGTCATTTTCCTTGGTAATGCTTGCGAGCGTAAAATGAAAACAGTTCAGGGTGGATTCCGCTGAACGTCAAAGTTCAAAGTAAGGGGTGCTTGCCTATTAGGTTGTTTCGGTACATGTTGCAAAGAAGCACCGCACGAATACGGGAACGCGCTGTTGCTCCTACCGTAATGGCGGCAGCAAATGACGCTCCGGCTCGCTAGGAGCAACGGCGCGTTCCCGCACCCCCGCGGTTCGTGTTCGCGACGTGTGCCGTTGTCTCACACCAAATTTCCGGTTTAGGGTTCAGTTGAAATGCAGAAACGCCGTAACATACGAGAATGAAACCCCTCGTCGTCCCTATCGTAAAACAATCCATTGCGTCTGAAACGCTTAACAGCCCAGGCATCACAGGCGTACAAGTTCCATCCACTTATACTATTATATACGTGTTGCCTATGTAGGTCTTCAGACTTCAGATGCTGCAGTCTATTATTGTTTATGCCGTATACTGCAGCAGTAGGACGTGTGGCTTACCCCAGTGAGGATTTGTCTAACCACGATCTGAGCCTTGTCTATAGGGGAAGCTACGGAGCTGCCTTCTTCTTTATGTTACTCATCTAGCAGTTTCGGGCAATTTTATTGCAATAAAATGGGAAGAAAATAGGAATTGAATGGACCTATAATATACGCCTACATAAGAAGATTTGGAGCTATCCTAATCGGAGGAGGGCATAGAGCGATTCGCACCTCCATTCTCTCCTTTGAATTTCTAGAAGGGTTCTCCTATTGTCTTATGATGTAAAAATTTCGATGTAAATTCAGTGGATCTGGTATATGGCATGGGATGACCTGCGCATTTGGCACGCTACGATTGTCCCATCCATACTAGGATAGGTGGGCCGGTGTAGTGCAGTTGGAGAAGATGCCAGCTGTCGAGTGCGTCCGATACCAGGTTCCTGGTTCGGAATTCATGACCAGGCCAACCAAACCTTCCAAACCTCCGGGGTAGGTGAGGTACCAGACTTGTCGTGGAAGGGTAAAGCGCCGACTTGTTCATCAGCAAGTTATTGTATGGCCAAATAAGCATTAAAATCGCCTCCACGAAGTCCCCTAGGAGTGGAATATTTGGCGCATCCCAAAGGAATTGAATAACGCCGTCTTTTATCCTTCATCCTTTTTTATCCATATCAGGATAGATCCGAGCATTTGTGTATTAAAAAGCGATGGGTGCTATGTGAGAGATCGCTGATGAGCGGTTAGCTAGGTTTACGCCATGCATGCTACACCTACCCTATTTTAGGATAGGGTTACTATTAAGAAAACTGTTAAAAAACAGGATAGCATCAGCTGTTTTGCCGCCGCTGCACATAAAAATCTCATGCAGTATGGTGACAAACAATTAGTGGCATCGTTTACAAAAATGCAGGTCTTCTGGAATGTGCCACACATTTCATGTTTATGCGCTAACGTGAAACTTAATTGAATTGTAGAGAGGTCACGCATTAAACGTTTATGTAGCGTTGTAATAAATAGGCAATAGGCAATAAGCAACAAAGTTTAGGAACACCATTAGAAATCGGAATCTGTAAGGTCATCCCTTCGGAGTGAGCCGTGCTTTCACGTTCTATGCATTAATCTGATAGTATAACTGTTAGACTTAATAGACAGGGTTTTATATCAATTTTCTGATGTGCACCATGCATGCTATATATATTCATATGCAGTTTGGCTAGTTTATTAAAACTGACAACAACCGTTTCAGAATAGATTTATTCTTGACGCACATGCAGAAAAAATCAAGCTACCTTTCGCTTTTCGTAAGCAGTCAAAATCGTGCAAAGCATAAAAACCGTAACCTCATAGTCTCTCTGAGAAGAACTCAAGGATGGAGGCCTTGCGTCTCTTCCAGATTCCGGTCTCCTTTTGGCTTTTTTCTTACGAACTGTTGAGTTAAAACAGATAAGCACCCAATTCCAATTAGTCCTGTTAGCTGTGTCAGTTGCTGGGTAGAGTTTCAGGCCACGCTGGAAACTGTATGAATTTTTATGTAATGTGCTTAAACGAATAGGTACTTACCAGGAAACTATCTCAACAGTAGGTCATAACGGCCCAAGGGTTGTATATAGGCAGAATCGCCTTTCTCTGGGAAACAACAAAACGCAAATATCTCGACCCCAATACAACTCTGCACAGAGTTAGGAGCGACGGAAGTTGAGCCGTTGGCGGCGTTAGTCCTATGCCTGGAGGCGGAGGGCGGGCTCAGGTTGGCTGGAAACAGCGATCATGGAGATTACGCCGCCCTTCTACCCACTGCGCCACCGCTAGTCATCGCTGTTTCCTGCCAACTAGAGTTAGTCCTCCGCGTGCAGGCAGAGGGCTAACGCCGCCAACGGCTCAACTTCCGTCGTAACTAACTCTGCGCAGAGTTGTACTGAGGTCGAGATAGTTGTATTTTCTTGTTTCCCAAAGAGAGTTGATTCTGCCCACATACAACACTTGGGCCGTTCCGATCTACCGTTGAGATAGTTTCCTGGTTAGTTTTCTAATGAATTCCGCTTTATCGGTAGAATCATTTTTTGCTCTGAGCTTCTAAACGAGTTGAGAAGTGTAGTCAGCGTAAATGTCTTTTTCAAGGTCTCGCACAAACCGTTCTATATCATCTTCGCGAAGCTTGTGGATGCTGGCTACTTTTTGCTCCGACAGCAAGCAGTAATTTGGTTCTAAATTGAGCTTTTGCGGCTAAGATCATTAAGATGGGCAAGCTTTTTTCTTCAAAAAATGGACTTAAATACCTTTCTTAGAGGCTCCATCAACAAGCTTCGGTAGCACTTCACCTAGCAGAAAGAAAATTTCTGCCTTCTTTGTCTCTCTTGTCGAGATGCCTTTGTTGCAACGCTGAGCTCCAGAGGCCTTATTATCTCCATGAGCTTCAGAGGTATTTTCTCGTAGTGGACCCTGAACTGATAGCAGCATGAACAGCTGAAAATAAATTTCCTGAAACGAACGTAAAAAAAACAGCGTAACAATGTTGTTTACTATATCCAAACAGTTAACTGTAGCTAACCGGAGATATTCTGGGAGTCTCCACGCTCTTCTATGTCCAAACACCGGCAATGGAAGCTCGTCATCTACTGATACGTTTTGTACCTTCCTTTCACATACTCTTTTCGGTTCCACATAAACTACCTGAATTATCAAAATATTAATTATTTTGCAACAAAAGGCCAAGTCATTTTTAAAAAATTAACAATAGGCAGAAAGTTACCCTAGCAGAATACGTTATGTCGTGCCACTTAACCTTTCGGTTTTCTTCAATAGAGCAGATTCCATGAACAGGCGATAGTGACAGGATATCAGCGTTTTTGTACGGGAATGTAGACAATTGTGAACCTCTCGGACATGATGTTAGGAAAGTAGAACACTAACTTGATTGCAACACCATCCGCTCACCGGCTTCACGAAACAGATTCTTCAATCTACATCCCCTTGAACGTTGTAGGAGAAGATATGGTTTAATTGCGATCTATAAGATGATAAACGGTCTTACTCGTATTTCCCTTCAGGAGTTCTATACCTTTTCTTCATCGAACACAAGGGGTGGTCAGTGGAAGATTCAGTTTCCCGGAGCAAAAAGCAGTATAAGGTCTCAATGTTTCATTTGCCGTGCTGGCTCTGAATTTTTGAGGTTATCTAAAAAACACATTATACCAAACTCCTTAAGGAACTATAAAAAACTTCTTGACCGATATCTTCAGGATGCAGCTTAGTGGTTTTCAACTGTACTATGTTGACTCTTGTTGCCTGTTTTTTCCTGTTTACAATTACTTTAACTTATGTTTAGTTTTGCCTTGTTTTTTCTTTTGCATGGTTATTCGTGTTGTGAATAAATAAATAAATAAATAAATAAATATCAGTACGATCGGAGCTAGCGCACGGACTAACTGATAGCGGAAGGTCGCGGCGCAGCACCTAATTGAAGATTCTCACCTTAGGTTGTATGGGTCAGTGCTCTCCTCAAGGCCTTTGTCATACCATCGCTCACCCCGAGCGACGCCTAATGATATGCTCCCATATCGATCGGGCGGCGCGATGGAATCGATATGGGTGCATATCATTAGGCGTCGCTCGGGGTGAGCGATGGTATGACAAAGGGGTACATGTCGCGTAGGTGAGCAGCATTAGTAGGTGGGAGCGCGCCAGCCAATTATAACCAAACAGAGCACAGGCCGAACACATGCCAGCCCATCAGAGCACCAACTGCACATGCTCTCTCTGACAGGCATGCCCATTCAATGCGGTCTGATTGGTTTAGACGTTCCCACCTACCAATGCTGCTTACCTACGCGACATATACCGACAAAGGCCCAACACGTATGGGTCACTGCATTCTACACAGGCCCTGGAGGATCAACACGAAGTACATTGCGTATGATGCGTCGGATCACACTGTCACGACTTGATTGTCAGCATGCGTTTGAAAGGACACACTACTCTGGATATTCTAAGTGGACTCATTTTAATTAATAAATTAATTTTCAAATTAGACTGTACACTCTTCTAAGCTAGATTTCAGACTTTTTAATTCAAACGAACTTTTCCAAATTGAAGTGAGATTCAGTCAGGCTAACTACGGTCCCAAGCTCGCTCGGTCCATCTGCACCGCGTGTGTTGTGTGAATGCACACAACACACTGAATTCGACGGCACCGTCCAAAAATCGCCCTCCAACTGCGGGACTCCAGGGTATGTGCGATCCAAGCTGCGGGTGTGGAGACTGCTTTCGTCGCTTAAGAGGAGTCCGCAGCTGGATTATGCGCTCTTCGAGCGCAGAATCAAGCTAGGAAAGGGACTCCAGGGTGGGTGCGATCCAAGCTGCTCGTGTGGAAACCGCTTCCGTCGCTCAGGGGGAAGTCTGCAGCCGGGTTCTGCAGAAGCATACAGCTGGGAAATGAGCAGAAAACGCCTGAAAATTGAATAGACGTTAAAACCCCTAAACATCATCCAGCCAGTTGAATGAAATGCAAAAACACCACCATGCTTAAGAACCGAACCTCCGACCTCCAAGCCTGAACCCGCCCCTCTGCCCACTGCGCCACGACAAGTCTGGCAGCCAGGCCACTGCGGGCACACAAGAGACCAATGCGCATCGATCGAATGCCAACGTCGGCGCTAACGCAGCTCACGTGTGCTGAGGTGCATTTCTAGGGCGGTGTCGTCAAATGCGGTGTTTGTGTGCATTCACACAACACACGCGGTGCAGCTGGACCGAGCGAGTTTGGGATCTTACAGTCAGGCTAAACTACAGGTTCACTGGGATGACTAGAATCATTGTTCAAGTAAAATTTGATGCAACGTTCTTTGAAATCTTTTAGTTTGCTTTCCCCAATA
Source organism: Heligmosomoides polygyrus bakeri (assembly GCA_947359475.1). Lineage (NCBI taxonomy): Eukaryota > Metazoa > Nematoda > Chromadorea > Rhabditida > Heligmosomidae > Heligmosomoides > Heligmosomoides polygyrus. The sequence goes on from OX375870.1 coordinate 87,955,893, forward strand.
AGTGTGATATTTTTATAAAATTTGTTTTTCCAACTTTTAGAAAAAAATGATCTAATGAAAATGAAAAAATGAGAAGAAAATGTCTTTAAAGCACAGCAAAGAAGAAAGCATATAGCGCATTAAAACATCAGATCGCGCCATTGACTCAAATACTTCGCCTCAACTTTTAGTTCATTGATAGTGTAAATGCCACATTCATCAACCATCAAAGTGAGCATATGTGTGTTTCTCACATTTGTTTTTGTTGTAGCGTCAACAGATGTCCAAACTCCATGCAAACAGAAATTCTGCTATCAATCCAATAAAAACCGCGACTTTTTGGACGAGGGCATGGCGCTATCTCTTTTTTGGAACCAAAAAATGGCCGCCTTTCTGCTCTTTTAGTCAAGCTTGAAACCATAATTTTTCCTCAAAAATATAATTTTATAAAATTTCAAACAATGTGTTTACTTATTGGGCAGACGAAGTAAAACCATAAAGGAAGTTCTACTAAAATTTTCCTTGAAGAAATTATTCTAACTTTTTTGGGGAGTTTCTTCTTTAATGCAGAAGAAGCTCATTTCAATTTGGAAGAGCACACTTTGATTTCAAAGTCCAATTTGGTTTGAAAAGTGCGCAGTTAAACGCGAAAATTGTATAAAAATCATTCTATCTTAAGGTACATATAACATTTAAAGGGAGATAAACACAGCAGACGTAGCCACTTACCGCCCTATATAGTTTAACTCTGCGGGGTACAACCATTAGCAATGGAAAAATCGGATCTATCCTAATCGGAGGGCTCATAGCGATTTGCGTCTCCAATCCTTTACCTGAGTTTCTACGAGAGCTTCAGCTGCTGTCCCATAATGCGAAGGATTTCATTTAAATTTAGGGAACGTGGTTGTGTGGCACGGAATGACATGCGAAACTGACACATAACGGCTGCCCCCTCCCGACTAGGATAGAGCCGAGAAATCCGGACATGGCTGTTGTTCGGAAAACGAACAGCACGGAATACTCTCCACACTTTTGCAGAAAGTGACAATATCCGCATTAGTGATGATGGGCAGATGTTGGAAATCGTGAACGCTCAGCGGGAGCATGCCGGTGTGTGGGTCTGCACCGCCGAGAACGATGCCGGCGCTCGAGAGCTGGAGATCATGGTCGACGTTTGGTGTACGTTCGAGATTCATGTACATTTTCTACAGTTGGTCGTACGCCTGCTGAGTTAAACGCCCTTCAGATCCACCTACAGCTTACGTGAGCTCAGAAGCACCGACGAAAGCCCTCGGTGATTCCGTGACGCTTTCGTGCGATGTGACTGGCAATCCTTCACCGTCAATAAGCTGGAGCAGAAACGGCCAAAATCTCATCAACACTGTGGACGGCGTGCACATCACTCTCAAGGTGCTTTTTAATTTGCGGAGAAGACGTTTTACATTTACTTCTGAAAGTTTAGGGAAATCGACTAGATATTCCTCATATGGACAGCATTCATGCGGGCAATTATACTTGTACTGCTAAAAACGACGTCGGAAGTGCGGAGTCAACGATCTACGTAGACGTTCTAGGTATGGGTAACACTAGCAAAGCGAACTTTATATGGTCAGTCGTTTTTAGTCCCTCCGATAATCTCCTACAACAGCGCCGACATGTCACCTCGTCTTCCAACTGGCCAGACCCTTACGATGACTTGCGACGCCAGTGGAAAACCGGAGCCGGAGATAAAATGGTATGAAAAGAATTTGTTTAAAAATTCGCTTTTCCACGAACGCTATGCATTTATGGTTTTTCGGAAATTATGGTTGCAATGCTTAGGTTTAGCCATTTTGGAGAGGCAAACCCTGCTGTGTATCGAAAGGCTAGCGTTTGTCCTCCTTGCCTTCTGCCCTTTTTGTCTTCGGTTTGTCCTATCACGTTTAACAAGCTCTGATCGAGCTTAACAGCTACACAATAAATAAATAGATAAATAAATAAATGATTCATTGATATCAAACTCAGCTAAGAAAAAACCGCTTGAGACGTCAAGCAAGCCGTATCGATCGGTTAGCGATTATTGATCCCGTTTATCGATTTTTAACCAGGCTTGCGCGATCCCGAATGGAATCGCGTGAATGTGTTGACCTGTGGAGAGACTTCGCTACAGGCAAACAATATTCGATCGGTTGGCTACGAGTGATTTCCTCGATTTTTGCCTGGAGTTAGCTTTTGCGCACGAATACGTTGAACTGCGGTAGAATCCGCTAAGACTACACAATAGACACAGATGGGATAACGAGTATCCTTTGATTTTATCGGTTTAGACTTGATTCGACTATTTTAAGTGACAAACACAATAATACGACGGCCCATGGGCAGGTCTCGCAACAAGTAAACATTATCGATCGGCCAATCAATATCGATTGATTTTATCGATATCCCCATTGAGCCAAGGGTTCGGTCACCGATGGTATGGGAAGACTGGCGTATTACTCTTCTAACAGTCGACCATAGTCGCAGTTCCATTCCAAATGAGCGTTTAAATAGGGTGAAATCCGACTGGAGTACATAATAAATGACAGGAACTCGTTGTAAGTTTTTCTACACCGAATGCCTTGGATGGTTTTAGGAAATTAATCAATGGCTGATCTTTTGGGAAGGAGAACTCTTTAAAAACAACAAATTGGGCCGTTATTCAGCGAATACGGTTGAATATGAAGAAGATTTTTCAAGAACTCTAACCTTCACCAAGCCTCAAGTAGCATACTTTTCGTAGGGTTAATCATCCTTCAGCGGTTTTCACGCGTAATCACGGGCTGAATTCATTAACGATTTAGCCCGGGGTATAAGGGGTAGAGAAACTCACGATGAAGCATTCCTCTGTATCCCTTATATCCGGCACACCGGCGGATTTGATTGTTGATGAATCCGGGCATACTGACAGTGTATTCTAGTTCGCGACCATGAACTTTCAGAAATTTCTTTCAGGTATGTGAATGGTACTGAGATTACTGAGGCCAACGGCGTTATTGAGCTAGGTAACAACGGCAGATATTTCAAGGTAAGCAAGGCTGCATCCTAGGCGATTTATGACACTGATTTATTAGATAGATATTTTAATAGGTTTACTATATTCAATATTATTGATTTTTATTTATGTGGAGTGATGATAGAATAGATACGATATGTAAGTTTGGAACAACAACATTCTACTCAGTTAAAAAAAACATACTTAATCTTGAAAAAGCCGAAAAGGGCTTCACTGTAAAACTATTTATCAGGAAATGTGGATCTGACTACCATGGTATTCCCAACAGTGAGGTAAGAAATACACACCTTGGACTACAAACACTTTCATACAGACGAAGAATGTACGACCTCGTGATGGTTCACAAAATTCTCCATGATTGATAAAAGTGACTTCTTTATGGTAAGACCGTCTAGAACCCGAGGTGGAGGACATAAGCTTCCATTAAAAACTACAAAATCTTCAATTCGACATTTTTTGCCTAACAGAGCAGGTTCGGATTACATGAAACTTGACAAAGACACATTTATATCATACTGTAGTTGTGATCGAATTACCTATTCGAAATTCGAATATCCAAAAAATCACGTTTTCCGAATGTTTTCGAATTCGGATATTCAAAAAATCCTTTTTTTCGAATGTTGTTTATTTCGAGTATTCAAAAATCGCATCTTTCGAATGCGAAATTCGAACCATCATAAAAACCGCTTTTTCGAATATATTTAAATTCGAATATTCAAAATTAGTGTGCATTCGAAATCGATAAAATACTCGAAAAAATTTCAAGAGCACAGCTATATACCATATTAGTTTAAACCATTTATTGAGAGCGCAAGTCGATTCATAAATAATTCTAGGGCATCACGGGATCTTGTGGCAGATTCCTCGTGTTATGTTCTCCCTTCTGTTCTACATTTATTTCTGGGTGTTTTTTTATTGTATGTTCCTTCTAATTATCCTACGTTGGCCTAGAACGTTAGCCAACGTTATATGAATCTTATTTTATACAGTTTCTGATTGCATTGTTCTTCACATAGATTTTAGCCAAGTAATAAACAAAAATAAAAATAGAAAATATAATAAAGAATATTTATTAGGTTGTAACGAATTAAATGGCACTGGCTCGCGCCATTCTTTGGCGCGTCTTTACGCGTTTGATCAAGAACAAACCGTAACATGTGGCATATCATTTAGAAGCGCAAACTTTGCTCTACTGGCGAGTACCAAATTTTCTATGTAAAAGGGGGAAAACTTTAGAGTTTTATTGACTTTTTTGCAGATGGACAAAAAGGTAATCCGAGGCATTTACTTGTATGAATTCAAGCTGGGCACTACGGCTAAGGAGGCGGACGAGAAGATCAACGCCACATTCGGTCAATTCCACAATTCGGACGGCGTATCGTTGGTATCAGAAGTTCCGGAATGGAGATGAGAGCTTGGAAGAACATGAAGGTAGTGGGAGGCATAGTGATGTCGATGAGGACAAGCTGAGAGATGTGGTAGAGGAGGATCCACACAAAGGTACCAGGGAGATAGCGAAGGTTCTTGGCGTCAGTCACAACACCGCTGCCCGGCATCTGAAGGAAATTGGGAAGACCAAAAAGCTGGAAAGATGGGTGCCTCACGAGCTGTCTGAGGAGCAAAGAAACCGACGATATGAGATCTCGTCCGCACTGCTTCTACGGAACGAAACGGACCATTCCTTGATCGCATCGTAACCTGTGACGAGAAATGGATAATGTACGACAACAGGCGACGATCGGCACAGTGGGTGGACAGCGATGAGAGCCCCGAGGTTTTTGCGAAGCCGGAATTGCACCAAAAGAAAGGAATGGTGACAGTATGGTGGTGTTCGCTGGGAATTATTCACCACAGCTTCCTCCCTCCCGGCGAATCCATCACGGCAGAGAAGTACTGCATTGAAATTGAAGAAATGATGAAAAAGTTGAAGGATATCCGGCCGGCCTTGGTAAACCGAAGGCGAGTTCTCCTTCTGCACGACAATGCTCGCCCCCATGTAGCACGAATGACGTTGCAGAAATTGAATGAGCTGAGCATTGAAGCTCTACCACATCCTCCGTTTTCTCCCGACCTCTCCGCAACAGACTACCATTTCTTCAAGCATCTTGGCGACTTCTTGGTAGGGAAAATATTCAAATACCAACAGGATGCCGAAAGTGCGTTCGAAGATTTCGTCAATTCCAGAACTTCTGATTTTTATGCTACTGGGATAAAAAAGCTTGTATCACGTTGGCAAAGATGTGTAGAATCAGAATGTTTTTATTTCGATTAATAAGCTTGCCTACAAGCCGAGATATTAACTGTTTAAATTTACAGTGGTTCAGTGCCATTTATTTCGTTGCAACCTAATAATATATTTAGATTTAATAGAGAGATATGTAGGATATATTAGAATAGATAAACATTTAGATAGCTAACATTACTCTGCAAGATCACGGTATCTACACGTGTGTTGCGATCAACTCTGCAGGAAATGATTCGATCTTCTACAATGTTGGAGTCGTTCGTAGGTGTTTCAAACTGTTCGCGTCGTGATTTCTTGTCTTCTTAGAAAACGCCTAATTTTGTAGAGGCTCCACTCATTTCAAACGGTGGAGCACAATCGGCGATTGAGGGTGAACTGGCTCGCATCGAATGTACTGCAGAAGGTCATCCAGCTCCTATTATCAGCTGGTTGAGGAACGGTATTCGAGTAGAGAGCGGTGTGCAAGGAATTCGCTACATTGCAGAGGGCAAGGTTGGTCTCCTCTCGAACTGTACACGTTTATGAAATCGTTCTAGAAATGCTCAGTTTGATTTGAACTTGTAATGGACACGTGGTAGCGCAGTCGCATGAGTTACATGCACTCCCAAATCGAAATTCTTGGTCCGGATCACATCCAACATCTCTCCGGCATCGGTGAATTGGTACCAAACTTGCCTGGAAAGGACAAGAGGTACCAGTCGTTAATGCGGACTACATGGACAGGTCGAAACGCGCAGAGCCATCATGCTGCATCGAATTGGCGTGCCGTGCTACCCGAAGAGTGTGTTTACGGTCGGTGCTCTTATTGGCTGGCGCCAGCTCGGTCGGTACACTGATTGGTTGTTAATGGATGGTGCGTTCTCGCCTCCCACGTAGTCTAGCTAACAGCTAGTTCTGGGACAGACACTGACTTGTTCATCGGCTCAAGTTGTATAAATCCAAAGTCCGAACATAAATTTAAATCACCTCCACGATATAACTTACAAGTAGAATAAGCGATGCATACTAAAAAGGGATTATTCCACGCCGTCCTTCATCTTTGTTTATAACGTGTAATAAGATTTTATTTCTGATTTTGGCGATAATATTTTGAGCACTGTCCTTCCTCTCATACTTTTAATCAGTTTTTGCACAGAGTTACGGGAGCGTGTCGTAGCGCAGTCGTATGAGGCACCTACTGCCGTGTCGCACTCCAAATTAAGGTTCTTTGTTCGGATTTACCGCCCAGGCCAGCCAATGCCTTCCATCCCTCCGGGGTCGGCGAATTAATACTAGAGTTGCCTCGGATGGATAAAGCGCTGAATTGTCTATCGCCTGGCCATTGTAAGTCACTGTATAGGCAAATACGCCTTCAAGTTGACATCTCTTCGATATCCCTTAGAAGCAGAATGCGCGGCGCATCCAAGGGGATTGACTAATGTCGACCTTTACTCTTTTTGGAATAGCGAATCTATGGGGTTAACCCTTTATCCACGCAAAAATTGCGCAATTTCTTCGGAACTATATAGAAAGCCTATCTAAATATTCTACTTTTCAAGAAGATGAGGACGGTCGTCTATTCTCAGAAGCTTCTATATGGATCATTCTATCTGAAATGCATCAGTTTGAAGACCTCTTAAATTTGATTAAACATCACTTGAATCAACATATACTAGAAAATTTATGAGGCATAAAGGGTAAAGAATAAAGGACGGCGTTGCTCAATCTCTTTTGGTATGCGCCACGCATTTTACTTATACGGGATGTCATGGAGGCGATCTGAATACGTATTTGGCCATACACTTGCGACTGACTTGCGGTGGCCAGCCAATGAACAAGTCAGCGCCATATCCTTCCCAGACAAGTCTGGTACTAATTCACCGACCCCGGAGCGATGGAAGGCTTGGTTGGTCTGGGCGGGAAATCCGAACCAGGAACCTTTCAGAGGCCTTTCGGAGGCCAGACGATGTAGAAGTGAGTGTATTCCCGTTGTTAGAGGATGTTTTGTTACGATCAAAACTCATGCGCCAGTCGACACTCGAACCTGCAGCTTCTGATTTCCGGGCAGCGATGCTACGCCTTAGGCCCCGTTTGTACTCCGTCGAGGCGCGACGCGACGCCACGTATAGTGGCCATATTGATTGTGCGACGCGATCGATCAATTTGTCCCCATTGCGTGGCCATCGCGTCGCGCCGCGACGAAGTATAAACGGGGCCTTACACCTCCTGCGCTGTTTGCCCGCACGTAACATCCGCGATATCTTCGAGGTCTGAGTGTATTGTCATTTCCAAACAAGTATGATACCATTTATCCGGTCTCGGAGGAGTGTAAGGCTTATTTGGGCTAGCCGGGCCCGAACCAAAAATGTATACTCGACATACGGCGGCAAAGGCATACGGCACCTCCTCCGACTGCGCTACTGGCCCCCTTATGTGGCACAGCAGTCACTAATTTGTTGATTTACAACAGGTCCTCACTGTTATTGAAGCGCGAAGTTCCGATTCCGGAATTTATGTTTGCGAGGCGACAAATGAGGCAGGAACCGCACGACAAGCTTACACACTGGAGGTTCTGGGTAGGTCACTCAAAAATGTACTGAAGTGAATGATTTCTTCATAGAGCCATTGAATGATTAGAACAGTCGGCTGCAGTACATGCAGACGCCCTTCTGTTGGGAGTTAGTTTTAGCCTTTGCTTGATTTCAGTGTCACCTAAGATTGTGTCCACCTCCCCGCCGAAGATCTCGGTCCCGTATGGAACGTCATTTTCTCTGAAGTGCGGTGTTCGTGGCTATCCTGAACCAGTAGTCACCTGGTCGTATGACGACGTGCCCCTAACTGGCAAGACTGAAGGAGTGACGATTGGTGAGTCTAGTAATCAAGTTGTCGGTGGTTCAGTTTTCGATGAGTATCCTTGACACACGCATACACGAGGCGTTGTTGAAGCTTTTGCCTCAAACTTGGGTGATTAAACCACTGTAATTATAGATGCATAAAAATAGACTATATGAGAGCACAATAATGTAGTAGAGGAAAAAAGTGAAACAGAGGCAAAGAATTTGACACAGGGTGCTTCGCTCAGATGACTGTCTTTTTTATTAGTTTTTTTCCAAATCGTGAAAAATCTGACAATGCTAAAGCTGCATTTTTTCGTGAAACCTCGCGAATCGTCCTATGATTGCGAGAAAGTCGCGATACCATGCGATAAGTGGTACTATAGACGATACTTTTTGTAATAAGTAATATGTTTTGAATGAAGATTCTTGCATTACATAAAGTTGAAGAAGACAGTCACTCTTTGAGCATAGAAAAACCTACATTTTTTTGGTTACTGTTTTCGAAAAACAGTGTGGTCACAGGGATGGGGAAGAACACGCGGGATCTATCCTAGTCGGGAGGGGCAGCGCTAGGCGACAGTTGCGTCCAGCATCCCAAGATACGGCACAACAGTCTCTGCCTCCGCATGAGTGTCATCGTATCATTCGACGGTAGCTGAAGTTCAGGGTCGAATGCAAGAAAAAGGATGAAGAGGTAAAACATCACATACCCACCCCCCCCCCCCCCAACTAGGATATATCCTACACGCGTTTCCAATTTCAGATTTTGCTTGTAATTAACTTCTAAGCGAAGTTTAGAAAGTTTTTATACGTTTTAATCGCGTTCAATAGCAAAAACTCCACATCACTAGAAGTTTTCACTAGAAGTTTTCAAGGGGAAGCTGTTCTTCAATTTCCCGACTGATAGAAGATTGGCAATGAAGGAAGAGAACGGCAGGGTAATATGCATGTAGTAGCAAAAAGTTCCCAAAAGTATGACAGGAGTGATAATATCCATATACAGGGTCACTATTTATTTATTTATTTATTTATTTATTTATTTATTTATTACAGTGCACGGATCATAATCACATGCGGCAAGATAACAATAACACATGCGATAAGGCAACAATAACACATTAAAATTAGATATAAGGGGCTGGATGACTGAGCAAAGAAAAAACAAAACGAAACAAGCCTAACGAAACCTTAGTGTAATTAGACGTTTGAAGGGAGACAGAGTTCAACATGTTCTCATCCTCGGAAAGTAGGGTGTTGAGCTCCCTGACTATCATTATATACCATTTTCAGGTCGAATTGGACACTTTTCAAATCAAACTGGACATTTTCCAAATCATATTAGACACTTTTCACGTCAAATTGGACACTCTTCCAAGCTCGCCTAAGACTTTTTAAATCAAAGAGAACTTTCCGAATTGCAACAACCTTTATACAGATTGAACTACAGACTCAAAGAAATGGTTAGAAAAAATTTTTGTTCAGGGAAAATTTAGAATAACTTTTTTTGAATTTTTTTTTTACTTTAGCTGCTCGAATGAGTGTAATAATTTTTTTAAATTTTTACTTTTGAAGAAAAAATAACAATTTGTATTTTGTTTAAAGCGCAGCATAGCAGCAACCATAAAGTAAAATAAAAGACAGGGTTGCGCCATGCACTCGAAAAGCTCGTCGCGATTTTTATTTGATTGATAGTGTTAATGCTGTTTATATGGAATTACGAGGTATGCGCGTTCTTAGCAATTGATGTTTAAATCAACTATAATTATAATTATAATCAGCATATACATAATATAAATCTACGAAAGCAGTATTCTTCTTTTCCATTTCAAGTAGGTAAAAGAATGTAATTTGACGTGAAACGTGTTCAAGTTGACGTGAAAAATGTCCAATTTTACGTGAAAAATGTCCAATTTGATTTGAAAAAATGTCCAATTTGGTTGGAAAAGTGTCCAATTTGATTTGAAAAGTGTCCAATTCTACCTGAAAATGGTATAATATCAGTAAAATTTTCAGTCATCATAAGATTCTTAACACTCGAGCTATAATAAGTTTTTACCGCTTTTTTGAGCAGAAAAAGCAAAATCGTTTAGTGTGACAAACGTGTAGATTGCGCCTTTTACTTGCTCTGTGTGCTGAGACGTTTACATGACTGCTAGTGTTGAAGTCATTTACATAAAATTCGTCACATAAAAATGTACTACTGTCAAGACGAAATTTTTGCATAAACGTTGTCAGGTTGCAATGGCGAAAATACTTATTTTTCCTTCAGCTACATCAAAGGATTGAGAATCGTTTTGAAGAGCAAGTAGACGAAAATCTTCTGACCCCACCTTACAGCCTTAGTTTTTGTCTTTTTTTTTGTCAAAATGCAGCAGTGTTTTCGTTCACCTCTGGTAAACTTTCGATTTGAAGAACATTTTGGTTTATGAAGAAGTACGCGTAAAATTTCTAGCCAGAACTAAGCCTGTGAGATGGAGGCATAAGATTTCCGTCTTCTTGCTCTTTAAATTTATCCTTAATCCGTTGATGTAGCTGGAGGGAAAATAAGGATTTTCATCATTCCAATATGACAACGTTTTCTTGATGTTTACTGTGTTTTCAGCTTCTATCTTCGATAGTTGTGCACCAGTAGTTACAAAGCAACAATGCTGTTTGTTTTGCCACTTTTTCTTAATTTTTCCATAAACAGTATACCGTATGCGAAAATGAAATGAAATAACTATGGGTCTAGATTTTGCGTCCTAAGAACGTTTTAAGACATTTTTGAGAGATTTTGTAGTAATAAGTACCGTCGTGGGCGCGTGTAGCGCAGTCGGAGGAGGCGCGACTGTCGCGTGCACCCGATACCAGGTTCCTGGTTCGGATTTCCCGCACAGGCCAACCAAGCCTTCCATCCCTCCGGGGTAGGTGAATTGGTACCAGACTTGTCTGGGAAGGATAGAGCGCTGACTTGTTCATCGGCTGGCCACCGCAAGTCATTGTATGGCCAAATACGCATTCATGTCGCCTCCACGACATCCCGTAGAAGTAGAATGCGCTGGCGCATCCCAGAAGGGATTGAGTAACGCCGTCCTTTATCCTTTTATCCTTTAAGTACCGTCGTCGTTACAATCTTTTCCAAACTGTCTCTTCTATCGAACAGTCTTATAAAATAATTAAAATTTTAGGTCCAGTTGTTTTATATAGCCGTAGCAAAATTTGCTCATCGTCTTTGCTTACGGAAAATAGTGCTTGATTTTCAGATAGCGATGGGACGCTGACAGTTGCAGCAGCATCCGAGAGAATTCGTATCTACAAATGTACTGTACGAAACGACGCTGGAAGAGACGAAATGGAATACGAGGTTCATACAATAAGTAAGTGCAACGACCCTACTTCCGTCGCCCCTATATGGCTGTGCAATCATCCTGCAACACTCTAGCAACAGGAGCCGACCCTTAAACCCAGTGGTATACTTCCACAGGGGCGTCAACGGAGTGCAGGTAATCGCGCCGGGACCTCTCACCTAGCCAATCGGCGCAGCCCGCCACACACAACAGGTTCTCACCCCAATAGCAAGGTGGTTGTTCGGCCCGTCGAAAGCGAGTGTCCGAGACCTCTCTTACAGATCACTAGACCCAATTTCTTCGTTAAGCTACGGATCAAGAGCAACACGAACTGTATTGCTGTAAACTGTGATCGCGGGGATTACCCCGCCGCTCTACCCACTGCGCCACCGCCGCTCGCTCGTCGTCGCTGTTTCCGGCCAACTTGAGTTAGTCCTCCGCGTGTAGGCAGAGGGCTAACGCCGCCAACTTCTGCAGCATGTCATCATGTCGCGATGAACCTGTCTGCTATTGACGCGGTGAGATGCCGCAAGGGGATTACCGTGGCGCTGTATAGAGGGAGTGCTTCGTAAGGTGCAATGTCATCATCGTCGTCCGCTTTTTCGTCAGCGATAAATGAAAGCGCCCTAAAAATTTCATCAAATCGAAAAAATTGAATTTTTTAGTGAATTTCCTGCAGGGCTTGAAGTGGACCACGCCCCTAGCGGAGCGTGCTGAAAGTCGCCGAGAACTGTGGCTGTGCTCGCGGCACGTCGCGACATGCGGCATCGTGATGACGCGGGGAGGGAAAAGAGGGAAATGGACGTGATCGCGGTGCGGAGCCGCAAGACTCTGCTTCAGGCCTTAGGCGTGTATTTCTTCGCAATGAACATTGTCGATCAATGTTATTGATGGCGCTATGCGGGTTTGGGCGAGGCGCTCCCTTTTAGGCGTAGGTTTCTTCGATGTATGACGCGGGGTAGGAAAGTCTGTTGCAGTTTCTTAACCGCAACCCACTCCAACTCTAGGGTTCCCCTGGAATTATTGTTAGAAAAATGAATTAGAAAAGTCGTTTCTACAGCGCTGCACCCCCTAACACGCAATGCGCCTTATTGATTTTTATTGATCCGAATGGCACGAGACGGAATTAACGCTAGAATAACTGATTGACAGGCTTCACAGCGGGAAAACCACGCGGATCGCTTACTGTCATCAATCATAGATTTTATCGAATTTTGAGCTCGAGTGTTGATCATACCGTTCGAATTCTAAATTCCGATTGTGAGGGCGAGTGACTATTGATTAACTTGGAAAAAGAAGGACGACGTTAGCCAGGCAGCGTTGTTCGGGTTTACAAGATCCACACACAAGTAAGATATGGTCGCCGGAATTTTGAGATTCGTCGGCGGTCGAAAATCCGAGACGCTGTCACATGGGCCAATTCGTCGAAAACTAGATGGGCCGGTTACTTTACTTAGTGCGCTTCGCAGAAGACACCCGCTGGACGAGAGCTACCACCGACTGAGTTCCGTGGGATGTCAAGAGAACAGCAGGACGGGCATCGACGCGTTGGGAAACCGTAAACGTACGATATTACGCTGTTCGTGTCCCTCGAGTGGGAGAATTCACTGGAGCACTTTGATACGCGACGGAGAGAAATGCAGACACTACTACCGCTCGCTAGAGCAATTCTGTGATCAACAGGGCGATAGGTGATACAGGTGATACAGCTTGACAATCAAACAAGCGTGTATGAAAGGAAGAGAAGACAATAGGAGGAGAGAATGCTCTCTGCTTCCCTGCTTTGTCGACCTGCTTTTTCAGCTCTTCAGCCTAAGCTACCATCAGCGAACAGTTCTCACGGTGGTTTCAAATGAGTCTAGAAATATCGCGCACTTTCTTTACGCAGCACATTCTCCACTGAAACTGACAACCAATTCGCTTCCAGGTGCTCCTGTTATAAGTGAAGGAGTTCGTGTCGTGAACACCACGGAAGGCGAACAGGCGTCTCTCACCTGCAGCATTATCGGAGAGGAACACCAGATTCAGTGGTACAAGGTAAACGCTGAAAACGAGAACTCTAAGGTAAGTATTTTATTTCGACAGTGAATATGTTCTCTTCAGAACGATGCCGCTCTGCTCGCCTCCTCGAATATCGTATTCAACGACAACAAAACCGAAGTGAATTTTCTGGCAGCACGGCTGAGTGACGAAGGCCAGTATAGCTGCGTGGCTGAGAATCCCGCGGGAAAAGCTACACAAATCAATCATCTCTATGTTGGTGGTGAGTTGGCTTTCTCTACTTTTTACTTTTATTTATTTTGCGAAATATGCACGCATTCAAATCGTGTCCACGACATCCCGCAGAAGTAGAACGCGTGGCGTATCTTAAGCGGTTAAGTTACGCCGTCCTTTATCCCTTATCCTTTTTTTTTGCACTTTATTTGTGTAAGCTGAGGTGCTGTTACAATGGAAACCTAAGTAAATACAACTTGATAAAAATTCAGAACTAACAAACACAAAGTGGAAAAATGCCAATAAACTGACATAAGAATAAAGCATTGCATAGTTTATCGGTTCTGCAGTAGGCTTTATCGTTTTTGTTATTACTTGTCATTTGTTATGTCTATATTTTTTTCGTTATTTATTATTCTTAATTTTTCTCAGCGTGGAGCGCAGTTGGCAACTAAATTCGTCCAGCTTTATGCACACTTGATTTAAGTGGTGTGCCCCCTTTATGAAGCAATTATTGCGCCTTTAGTGGAGTTATTATTATAAGTTCGAAATGTTCTAATAAATGTATAAGTGTATAATTGAATGTTGATTAATAAAAAATGACAATAAACTTGATTAAATATCATCCATTGCTAATTATTGTTTCAGTGCCTCCAAAGATCACCGACAGTGCCAAGAGGGAGCTGGTTAAAGTTGGCGAGTCCGTAACGATTTGGTGAGTTAAGTTCAAAAAGCTGAAATAAGAACTAATGTAGTGTTTTGATGAAGCTTTGAATGGTTATTTTCGACCGAAATTGTTGCCCAATTCCGACGGTTAAGGAATGGTGTACTACTGTCGAGAAAAATGTGTGCTTTTGTTTTCCACGAAAAATTTCTGAAGACCTGAAAAATTTAGAAAACACTTCAAATATTCTATAAGGAATTGAAACGGCAGACTTTTATCATTGTAACGGTTATTCCATGAATTCCGTACGTCGAAGGGAGGGGTGTTTGGAGAAGCTTGAAAAATTTCAGCATGCGAAAATGTAGAAAAGTTTTGGCCTAGCACAATGATCTAGACTAAAAATTGCGAAATTCCTCGTTTTATGTTTAACTGTACACTTTTCTTACCCTATTAAATGATGGTTTAAAAATGACTAACATGCTTGCGACTGACTCCTTATTTTATAGTTTTTTGTATTATTTATTCTGACAATGCTTTCTAATGCGCTTTTATGATGCCAGCCGGGATCACGATTGAATCACTAGAAGATAATGCTCTATTAATTTAGGCAAAATTTCAGAAGATTCACACCTTTCTAGATAAATATATTAGGTTGGCAACTAATTTCGTGGGCTCTCAAGAATCTTCAGCGAAAGTATTTATTAACAAATAACTAATGACAATCTTTAATCAAAATAAGATCCCTCTGAACGCAGAAGTGCTTTCCATTTATCAGGTAGCTGGTCTATCCCACGGCCATAGAATTGTTGTGCTTTTAAGGCCAAGAATCTTTGGAGGTGCATTTTGACCCGGTCCACATTATTAAATCGTCTTCCAACCAAGAAGTACTGCACCGAACTAAAAATGTGGTAGTCACTCGGCGCAAGATCTGGGCTGTAAGGTGGATGAGTTTGACGCTCCCAGTCAAGGTCTTCTATTTTTTGAGGCGTCCGATTCGCTATGTTCCCTCCGTTTGGTGGTGTCATGAAGGTATTAACTTCTGGAAGCTCGACAAGAACGGTTTTAGCATTAATGCTGTAATCTACTCTTCTCAACCTGGCCGCGCGCAGGCTGAACTCCGCTGGAATCGGTTCGGACAGATTTTCAGGAGCGGAATTATCTATCAGCAAGATAACGCCAGATCACACGTCACGAAACGGGAGCTTCAAAAAATCGAAGACCTTAGTTGGGAGCGTCTAACTCAGCCACCTTACAGCACAGGCTGTGCGCCAGATGACTAGCACCTTTATAGCACGCTGCAGCAATTCTTGGTTGGAGGACGATTTATCAATTTGGACCATGTCAAAATGCACCTCCAAGGATTCTTGGCTTCAAAAGCACAAGAATTCTACAGCTGTGGGATGGGCCAGGTAGCTGATTAATGGGAAGCAGTCCCGCGTTCCAACAGATCTTACATTGGTTGAAAACTGTTATTTGTTATTTGTTTATGAACGCTTTTGTTGAAGGCGCTTGAGAGTCCACGAAATTAGTTGCCAACCTAATACGTCAATGTTGTTCAGCATCAGTGCATACATGCTATTTCAGGTGCGAAGCTGTAGGTGTGCCTCAACCGACGATAACATGGATGAGAGACGATCAAGTGCTCACGAACAGTAAGCACGACAGATTGTCTTGACTTTGAAATAAATTGGGGCAGTTCAGCTTTTTCGTTTGGAAAATCTTGAACTCTAATCGAGTTGTGCAGCCTTAGTGCTGATTATCATAAGATATCGCTAGGAATGGGGCGTGTGGTAGCGCAGTCGAAGAAAGCGGCGGCTGTTGTCTGCACCCGATATCCGAGGTTCTTGGTTCGGACTCCAAGTCAATCAACCCGTTCTTCCCTCCGGGCTCAGTGACTTAGTATCAGTGTTGTCCGGAAAGAGTAAAACGCAGACTTTTCCATCGACTGTCACCGCACGTCATTGTTGTGACCAAACACACATTCAAGTTACCTCCACGATCTTCCGTTGAAGTATAGTATGTGGCGCATCTCTCAAAAGGATTGTCTAGCACCGACATTCATCCTTTATATTTTATGGAGTAGCAGATCAATGGATTTAACCCTTTCTCCACGCAAAAAATGCGAAGTTTCTTCAGAACTACATAAAAGGAATTTCCTTGATAAGTAGCCGGATATTAGGGCGCGTGTGGCGCAGTCGGAGGAGGTGCCCACTGTCGAGTGAACCCGATACCAGGTTCTTGGTTCGGATTTCGCCCAGGCCAACCAAGCCATCCGTCCCTTCGGGTTCGCTGAATTGGCACCACACTCGTTTGGGAATGATGAAACGCTGTTTTGAACATCGGCTAGCCACCGCATGTCATTGTATGGCCAAATACGTACTCAAATTACCTCCATGATATCCCGTAGAAGTTGAATGCGTGGCGCATCCCGCAAAGGAATCGACTAAGGCAGTACTTTTATCCTTTATCCTACGAATGCGGCAAGAATGACAACATGGGCTGAATATATGAGAGAACGTGAACTATAGTAAGGATGGTATGCAGCGTTCACTGTATGATATTGAATTCAGAGTACAGAATAAAAAGGATAAAGGACGGGGTTACTCAATCCCTTTTATGATGCGCCACGCATTCTAGTTCTACGGAATGTCGTGGAGGCGATTTGAATACGTATTTGGACATACAATGACTTGCGGTGGCCAGCCGATGAACAAGTCAGCGCTCTATCCTTCCCAGACAAGTCTGGTACCGATTCACCGACCACTGAGGGATGGAAGGCTTGGTTGGCCTGGGCGGGAAATCCGAACCAGGAGCCTGGTATCGGGTGCACGCGACAGCTGGCGCTTCCCCCGACTGCACTACACGCGTCTTTCCAGAGTACAGAAAGTTCGACAAATGGCAAGTTGGCGAAAATTGAAATACTGCCTGGTTGACAAATCAACACGTGTCTAAACTCCCAGATTGTCTTCTTCGATCTAAGATTGTTTCTATAATATGAACCAAAATTGAAGAAAATCGCTTTTGTACAGCTATCTTCTTGTTAATGACAACCGATTATTTCAGCAGCACTTGATGACAGAGGTCCGGCGCAACGAAAGTCAATTATGTTCGAAGATGTGTCTCTGGAGAATGCTGGAGTGTACACATGCAAGGCCGAGAGCTGGGCAGGCATTGCGCAAAAGGATTTCGATCTTGTTGTGATAGGCAAGTGATCTCATCCGCTCTAAAATAGTTGGCCATCCTGCAGACGTTTGCAGTCTCTCGTTTTAGTTCCACCCATTATTGTTCCGGAGAAGTTGGATTTCACCGTGGAGCTGCGCAAGACGGTCATTCTTCCATGCAACGCCACTGGCATACCGGAACCAGTGGTGACGTGGGTAAAAGCTCCGAACATTCAGATCGAAACAAACGAAAGTAAGTTCAAGCGCCGTAAAGCTTTGGGAATAGTCATGGTCTATTCTATAGCATCACATTTAATTGCACACTTGAGATAGTTTTATTTATTTATTTATTTATTTCATGCAATCATAGGTGTGCCACAATGGAAAAGTCAACATCCATTAAGAATGAACCACAATTACTATGTCAAGAACGCAATAAAAAGAACAAGAAACGAACACAATTCAAGACACAACTAGAATAGAAAACTGAAGGTTTTGACTGCTCTGTACAGGGTGCGTAAAAAGTATTGACGCACCTACTTTTTGTTTCAGCTCCAGCTTTCTCTTTCTACCCCTCTAGGTTTTTGTGTGTTATTTTTGTTGTCTGTATTGTGCTCAAAAAACACTCACGAAAAAACTGAAGAAACATGATCGTTATCGCTACGGTGGCCCTTTTTTTGTCTGTTACCCAGACAGCTGAATACTTCCTTAACAAGAGAATTAGGCGCTGTTCGAAACGGTTGGTGAGGAAAGAGGCCAGCAACCCAAACGTCAGCCACGGCTCTGTCATAACAGATGATGATTACAATATGTTCAAACACGATAACGTTCAAATCCAAAATTATCAATCTTTGTCCGATAACGGCAAACGGATAAGGCGCGCGGGTGTGGACAGCTTCTCAGACGAGCACAGCTTAAACGTGAATCCGCTGGATTACTCTTTTTAGGCGATTTTGGAGAATGAGGTCTGGGCTACTTTCAACAGAAGTGACCAGTCGCAGAAGGCTACCCTGTTAAAAGCACGGAGCGAAATCCAAGCGAGTACTTGCGGCGCGTGCTCATGAATTTTTCCGTCGTTTTCGTTCCTGTGTTCTCAGTAAAGGAGCCAATGTCGATTACAAGTTATTCTATCGTGTTTGCAAGATCATTTTCCATATTTCCCAAGTGAATATTTTAAAACTTACTGCGCAATACTATTTCCACAGCCGTCATTTACTGCGTCAATACTTTCTACGCACCCTGTAAATATTGCTGGTCCTGAAATGCTTTATAGTTTTTGAAGGCTTGGAAAGCTATATTTTCTTCGGTCATTGATTTAACTAAAAAATTTTTTGCCACATAACGCGTTACTGGGTGCGTGTAGCGCAGTCGGAGGAGGCGCCGGCTGTCGCGTGCACCCGATACCAGGTTTCTGGTTCGGATTTCCCGCCCAGGCCAACCAAGCATTCCATCCCTCCGGGGTCGATGAATTGGTACCAGACTTGTCTGGGAAGGATAGAGCGCCGACTTGTTCATCGGCTGGCCACCGCAAGTCATTGTATGGCCAAATACGCATTCAAATCGCCTCCACGACATCCCGTAGAAGTAGAACGCGTGGCGCATCCCATAAAGGGATTGCGTAACGCCGTCCTTTATCCTTTACCCTTATCCTTTAACGCGTTACTTAGCTCAGTAGAATTACTTTCCAATGAATCCTAGTTACTGCTAGAAGCACAGTTCACTACAATGTTCCTCCTTGAAGATATGGCTGTGCAAGTATAACGCCTCCGATGCTGATAGTCATTTTATATGATAATCTCAGCGCAATTCTTCTAATTCAGCCGCTCTATTGCGAAAGTTCGCTTTCTAGTGAGATTGTCAGTGAGCGATGTCTCACTGTAGTAGGCATTCTCGTGTGCATTGAAGAGTGTGATGGCGCGAAAGGCTGTTAACTGGATAATAATGGAAATTGCGACGTTCACACATAAAGTTAAAAAATTGGGCACATGTAGCAAATGTGGGCAGCATTGGAGAGTGAGAACGCGCTGTCCAATCATAACCAATCAAAGTGCCGGCCTAACATGCGTCAGTGACCGAGCGTGCATGTCGTCTCCGAATGTCACGCTCATTTGATGTGTCCTGATTGGCTGGCGCGATCCCTCCTTCCCATGCTGACCACATTGGCGACTATGACCAAGAGTTCTAAACAGATTGCAAAGGTTTGTTTCGCCACTATGTCGAACTATCCTCTTTAGCTGCTTTGTATTTAACCGAGATTGTTTTAGTTTAGAACTCCTCCCGTGTGTCTCTAGTGAAGAGAGATGCTAACGAAGGATACAGGCGTCTGCATGCAGTATAAAAACGTGTAAAAACTGAAAAAGAGGATGTAAACGAGACTTGATCCACCACTACAATACCGCTCGCGCCGCACGGTCAAAAGTGGGCGAAAAAACGCCAACATAGCGTCGCAAAGCGTCGCACGCTCATAACTCCTTCAGTTTTAGGTTTCTTGAATAAAGGTTGGTACCATTCGATTCGCCTCTTCGAGATCTACACAAACATGTGTAAAACTTTACCGGAACACCCGTATTTTCGCCGTGGGTGGTCCAAAATTGGCTGGACGGGCGATTAGAGCAGCTTATTTCCCAGGATATGCGTGCTTTCGGAGTATCTCCAAGATGGCGTACGTCGCCAGTGCTCTGTCATGCCAGGAATGCTCCGAGAGTGCGCCGTGCACAATTCACACAGAACCTAACCTATCAATCGAGTGGGCGAGCGCATGTCCCCTGCGCTTCTATCTTCTCTCACTGGAACTGCGACGTTTTCAAGACTATTTCGAGAATGTTATCAGAAATTCCTAGCCACCCTATTCAGGATTAGCTCCAATCTGTCCCAGCGAAACTTTGGTGTGCGCCGTGAACAATGCATACAGAATCGAACCTTGCTCACGACGACGTGCTCACAACTCTCTAGTTGATTAAACTGCCTTAGCACAAGCTGCCATTTTAGGGCCACGGACACAGCGGTTGAAGTTTCCTTCTCTCCTACTCGCCCATATTTTGGTTTTCTACACTCGCAATAACAACGTTAGCTTCACCACGAAAAGCTCTATCGAACGATGTCAATCTCGACCAATTTCAGAAAAATCGATTTTTTGACAATTTCAAATCGAGGACGCGGGCGCCCTAGGCCGAGCCTGCGCGGGCGTCATTGGAGACCGATATTTTCTAAATTGGCCGAATTTCCTCGTGCTAACTTCGTTCAAAATTGTCTAGGGGTTAATTGGGGCGCTGATTACGAATCCGACATCCGTTTTCGAAAATTCCAAAGATTTCAATAGGTTTTGGATTTTGTTCTGGATAACTGAGGGTGGTCGGGTAAGAATCACCGATTTCGCTCAAACTTCGTATAGGTGCGGGGGCCTATTCGTGATGCCGAACACGATGCCGAAGTCCATTTGCCGATTATGGCAGGAGACCACCGATACCAATGACTGAAGGTGATCGGTGATCCTGATCCGACCACCTCAAACGGGAAGTAACCTATTGAAATCTTTGGAATT